>CAVNYN010285410.1:0-17088 GCA_963692815.1 Nyctanthes arbor-tristis | reverse complement strand
TCAAAATTCACATAAAAACTAAGAATAAAACTGTTTCAGTAACCGAATACCGGTGTTGGTAGGTACTGATCGCCAGTTTCCCGGACCGTGTTCTTGAATATAAGAAACCAAAATGATGTCTTCCTCCGGAGTCCACGGACCTTTCTTGATCCCGACTTTGTCGCAGCAAGGGGGCCTTCCCATTTCTTCTCCTCTCTGTTTAGAAACCTCTGTAGTGACAAGAATCTGTGAAGAGCTTAAATACAAGGTCTTATTCACCTGGACTGGTTTTAAATACAAGTAAAAAAAAGTCTCACAAGGTGTATACCCACCAAATGATAAGGGAAAGTTAATTGTTTTTATCTTTTCTCCTCCTGTAGGGATCACGTGCAGCTCTTTATTTTGCTATCCTGAAACCCTTCGAACTTGCATTTTGTGTTAAATTGCTTTAGATTGGGCCTCTAATTGATAAACAATTATGTCATACGGAATAAGTTTCTCAGGCCCCCACCTCTACTGCAACTCTTCATTGACCGTTAGAGGCAGTTGATGAATAATAATAATAATAATAATAATAATAATAATAATAATAATAATAATAATAATAATAATAATAATCAGGATTCAGTTCCAGTCCTGTCAGTTTATACGATTTTCTCGGCTTGTAAGATGATTCCAAAATACATTCAAAACAAAGGTTTTCTATATGATATAGTGACATGCAGAGGTCTCGAGTTCAAAATACAAGGTTTGATATCACAAATCACAATCACACCAAGATAGAAAAAATGTCGACTTAGTTTTCAAACCGCTTAATGTTTTTTTGTATGTAATTAACGTTTGAAAACGTGGAGAAAATGAATGTGTACAATAATTAAATTGTTGCTACAATTAGATGGCACTAATTAACAACCGAAAGGGGAAGCAAGTGCACTCCTATAGCATGTGATTTAGGTTGGAAAAATGATTTTTGTTTAAGATCCCCGGTGAATACCCAGGCTGACTCGGGCATAATAACAGAAATTCACACGAAAATAAAAGGAACCTCAAATGTAAGTGCTTGTTTCTCTATGCAATCTCACCCAAAAATATGTTACGGAAGAAGTCATAATGTAAATCAAAAATCACAACACTGTATTTTCTTCAACCTAGACAATAATTTAGGAAAGATTTAAGTATCAAACATCAGGTGCTTGAGAATTTTTTCTATAATTTCGGTCGACATGGTTCAGACCCAAAACCTAGGAAGATGGCAGACTGTGCTTAAACTAATACTGGTGGTTATGCGAGAGATGCCGATATGTACCTGGCCAGCTCGGGCCAGGGCGTCACACAACATGCGCGAAGCAGCCAACTAGTTCCGTCCAACAAACGTGCCTCAGCATGGAAGCTTTGTTGAGCATGTCCGCAGAGGGCCAGCGCCCAAAGAGAACATCACCATGAGAATAAAATACTAACCAGAAATTATCCCGAGTTTCTGACACATGCATACAGACATGAGGATGACAAAACTGGCTCTGGTATGTGATTCCTTTTCAAATAGATTCTAAGAACATTAACCACGTAATCAACCATTATAGCATCTAATTTTAATCTGGACGACTCTTCTCCGTTCACAAGCATCTTCAAACCAGCTTTTAGCTCTGGTATGCCTTCTTCCAGAACAGCACAGACCGGAAAAATAGGAACACATGGCACCCTCTGTCTTAATTCCTCACACACTTCTTCAGCCCGTGACTCATCAATTTTGTTTGCCACTATCAAGGATGGTCGATTAGACAAACCATCACAATAGAACTCTAACTCCGACTCTAAATCTTTTAGTTGTTTCCATGGTGGAATACCATTTCTACCATTTGTGCCTGCAGCCAAGTCTACCACATAAGCCAAAACTTTAGTGCATTCAATATGACGTAAGAAAGCATGTCCAAGACCACGGTTTTCATGAGCTCCACATATAAGTCCCGGGATGTCAGCCACAGTAATGGAAATGTCGTCATAGTTTAAGTTCCCCAAGTTAGGCCGTAAGGTAGTGAAAGCATAGTGACCTACGGCAGGTTTCGCCCTTGATATAGCACCAAGAAGAGTACTTTTACCAGCATTTGGCATGCCTATAAGCCCAACATCAGCAATACTCTTGAGTTCTAAGAGAATGACAGTTTCAGAACCAGGCAACCCAATATTAGGTGATGCATCGTCATTGTCATAAGGAACTTCAATATTTAAGCCATTATCCTTGTGCATCTTAGAACCTTTTGTAGAATGTACATTGCCCATGCCACCATCTCCTCCCCGAGCAACAATTATTCTTTGGCCAGGCTTTATTAGCTCCGCAACATTAAATTGTATGCACTCTCTCTCCTGCACAGCATCCTCACTTTCAGGTTCAGATGCATCACTGCTGCCGGACCAACGCTCACTATCGCTAAAGATTTGTTCCTTTGAGAAGTCAAAAGCTTCGGGTTGAGTCTTGGATTTATCTCTGGAAGATGAAAACCGAGGAAAAACCTCCATTGCTCTGGGAGTAGGTATGTGCAAACCAGCTGAGAAACTGCTAGTATTATCTGTTTTATCTGACTTCTCAATTTTGTCTATGGAAGGAGATTGTTGAGTAGAATCAAGATCAAGTGCACCAGGAATGTCCCAGGGATCTAAGGCTCCAGAAGATTTCTTCTCAACTAAAGAAGGGAATTCACCTTCTCTTAGATGAATTACAGTACCAACAGGCACCGGAACAACCTATCATACAAACAAATCTTCAGTCACTCAAGGCATTCTTTCTTAATTTATAAGTCACAACTTACAACAGAAAGAATCTAAACCTTAACAAGATGAACCAGTAAATATAACCTTGTCAACTCCTCGGCTTCCTATCATATTTTTTGGAGCACCATTTCCCCCTCTCTTTGCATTCTGGGCCATTTGAGAACTACTATTAGTCCATGCTTTCCATAGTGGAATGCACAATACATATCCACATTCACACATTAGCAATGTACAAGGGAAGAAAATAATCAAATATAGGCCAAAAGAAGAGAATCAGAAGGCAACAAGCCAGAGACAAAACATACAATATGATGTTGCAGGCTGCTGAAGTCCCAAACTGTTGCCGAGCACTCTAGAATTACATCGCCACGTTTTCCACCTTTACCACCTGTGTTAGACACATATCGAATATGACCAGTAATCGTAAGTGTACAAGGTAGCAAATTGACCTTGCTTCATTTCTTCGTTTATTCAGTTAAATCTTAAAACAATGTGAGAACTGACAAACAACAGTCAACCATAAGGTATTAATCCTTTCAGGCTGATATACTTATCTGACATCAAGAAAACTTCTTCCTTGTCACTACCATTATTCTTTAGTCTACCACAATTTCATCATATTACAAGTTGCTCAATACTTCTCTGTAACTTAGGTTCTATTGGGAAGACAAAAACAATTCAACTTGATGAGCATCTTATTGAAGAATAGTAAGATAAAAGGACTAATTACATTAAGTAATAGCAGAAAAATTGCGAAAAATTGCAAAGTCACAGAGATTTTAGGCAGCAGAGAAGGTAATTAGAATGTCTTGTCAGTGAAACCTACCATCTGGTGTACCACGTCGATCATGACAGCTACGACGGAAGCTCCAACAACCATTGCCTCCGTCACCTCCTTTAGCCCATAATCTAAAGCGGTCTATCATTCTTCGCTCCTGCAATAGGATAGAGGAAATCACATATACATATTAAAAAGAATTAGTAACTAAAATGCATGCATGCAAGCAAGCAAAAGGAAAATAAACAAGGGAAAGCGCAAGCTGGAGGATTTACCTGTAATGGTGCTAGTTTTCTTTTCTTGTAAGAAACATTTGAGTAAGAACATGTCTGGAATAACCATGGCAATCTTATACAAGCCTCACCAAACAGGAGGCATTTCAAACTACGTAACCACATCTCTTTTCACTTTCTAGTCATCAGGAAACTCCCAAATCTCTGAATCTCCAGGCTCTAGTCAGCCCTCAGTTGATAGATAAAGTATGATTACATCCAACAGATGATCAGATCACAGGTTCCTCAATTCAACTTCACATGCTATTGAATTCTCCACTGCATTATCAAGACTGAAACTTCACCCTGTTAATATTACCGAATAAGAAATTAGCAACCTTAAAAAGCGTTATATAAAACACTATAATAAACCAAACCCTCAATTGTCATTTTCATGTAAACACAACATAACCATTCACTTTGACCTATTAATTTTGGTTGCTATAATTTTTATCACTAACCTCACTCTTTGCAACTTTCAATATAAGAACTAAGAAGAATAAAAACAACCAAGCAAGGGTTTCAGGTCACGTGGATCCTTGCTATAGCAGAAAGAATATAAGAATGCGATGACTACAGGTGGAGGGTGGCGCCCCACCTTTTCAGAACATTTGGGCGGATACAAGAATACATACCAGAAATGCATGAAAGAACATTACGTAATATATATATATATATAACAAGAATACATACCACAAATGCATGGAAGAACATTCCGTAATATATCCTTATCCTTACCCTATAAAAGAGCTGCGGCAAGTGTATCGTAAAAAATATCCCTTATCTTCTAAAAATACACTTCATCTCACACGCGTGCGGGTCCTTATCACTCTATTTCCTAAAACTGAATGTCCTCCCTTCAGTTGCTTGCAATCTCACGCATTGCAGCACAAGTCGCTCTAGAATATTCACATCTCCATTTTGCCTGGTGCTCTATGCAATCTCACACGTTGGCCGTCTCTACAGTCGTTTTGCTTTCTGATTTTTAGGGTATCTCAATCGATTTTCGCTATGCTTTTCTATCATTTGGTGAGTTATTTTCCATTTTTCGTGGACATTTTAACGATTGTCTCGTTTTAACTTCTAATTTTGGGGCTTTTTTGTTTCATCCTTGCATGTTACGAAGGTTTCGAATTGCTCCAGGATTGATTACAGGTAATCTTTTTTCGTTTTAATTTGTTTTCCTTTTTTCCATAGCTTTTTGTTCTAATTTTAGGGTCTCACTTCGTCAGCTATAGTGAGTGAAACGAGAATCGACTTGATAGCTTATGTTTTCTAGCAGTACATATGAGTTCTCTATATAATAGAAGTCTACACCAATGTTAATTGAATTGTGCCACTAGAAGGATAGACTTTTCAATACTAGAAGTTGGTTTCTCCAGATGATACACAGCATAGAAGAAAAGATAGTCTTCGTTTATAGAAGAAAAGATAGTCTTCGTTTTCTTTATCTGGGCAAATAAACAATAGTCTATATAGGAGGGAATTGTCAGGATTGATTCAAGAGACAACAAAGTTAAGGAGAAGAGATGTAAATGCATATAGGAAAGGAAAAATATAGAGTATTGTCTTAAACATTTGCCTTGTCCGACGGAGTAAGCTCAGTATACTAATATATTTTAGTTACTAAAAAACTGGCACAAAGAAATGAATTACTAAAGAAAAATGTTGGACAGTCAAAGACGGTGGATATGGTGAATATATGTAAACTCAGATGACACTGTAGAAAATTGATACATCAAACATTGAAGTATAGTTTGGTTCTTGGATGAGTTACAAGTATAAAAATTTAATATTTAATAATGAGGAAATAACGACAAAAAAAATAAAAGAAAAAAAGAAAGAAAGAGATACCAGTAAAAGAACAAGTTGGGATGAAGCTTCAATAGCCCCTCTTTTCATAAACCTCATATTCTATTTGGCAAGGAAGAGAAAAATTATTGGTTGACACAAGTGTCAACAACACTCTGAGGCATTTTTACTTAATAATTTTAGCCATTTATGAGACAAGGGAAATATTACCTTGAATCCTCAATTGCTCCTCTTTGATGAACTAAGATTTAGGGACTAATGGATAGTTCAATACTCTATATGGTTACTGATGTTATCTACTTATTTGATGTTAGAATTGTTCCTTTATACAGCTATAGCATGATGAAGGGACTTTGAAGAAAATCTAAGAATAAAATCAGATTTCTTAGGTTGCAATTGGAGTGAAAATAATTCAAATATTTGAGGAAACTAGATAGGGAATAAACCTGAATGAGAACGTTGAAAGAAATTGGCGTTGGTATGTGCTCCAGTATTTAAGGGACTAAAGAGATAATAAACAAAGGGAATCCAAGACAAAGGATGGTTATTTATTTGTCTTAGCAAAAGGAGATCTTCTATGAGCAGTTATGCATATGACTCATATGGTATCCATGCAATAGCCAACACATGCAACAGATGACATGCTGGGAAACTAAAATGCTTTTATTAATAAAGATTCTTACAGAAAATTAAATAAACTGTAAGTAAATATGATCCTACATACAAATATAAGATAAGCCATTTATGATACCCTGATGTTCTTGCTTAACAATCTCAAGCAAGATCGGAATCAAGTGGATTGGAAATGACTTTGCTGAAATTACTGAGCGAATCGATGTCAAAACCTTTTTTCTTCAATAGAAAGGTAAGTTTTCTCTTTCTGATTGAATAATTAACATAGGTTCTTTTTTAGAGTTACGAATCATCTGCTTTGTGGGGGGCGGGGGGGGGGGGCGTTTTTCCTTTTTCTTTCTTATATATATATATATATATATAATTTGGGCATCGTTGTTTATTTTCAGCTGTTGTGTGTATGTATTTAGGCTTTTTGTTCGTAGGTTTGTATGTTTTAGAATTTTCTTTTGTTATTTTCAGCCCCATTTGTGAGAGTTCCCCCCCCAACTTTCGGTTTAGTTACTGAGTATATATCGATATGCCCCCCCAAGTGTCAGTTTAGTTACTGTGTATATATCAATATGCAAAGGGAAATTAGAACTCATGAATCCCTCTTGGCAGCTTCTTCAGGCGTGTTATTAGTTATTGGTTATTGCTCAAGTTGTCAAGCAAGCAGTCATTCACCAACAATGACTAACAATTAGAAACCCTTCAAGTCAAGACCAAATTCCCAATTGTTCATAAATCCAACTTAGTAACTTACTCGACCATTCTATTCTATTACTCCTTCTTCTTTCAACTCTTATTCAAATGTCAACAAAGCCTTTCATAATTATTAATTCATATTTCATAATCATTAGTTAAGTTCACAAATCACAACCTAGAGGCTAGAAATAAGAAATTACCTTCAAGAATCAAGCCTCAGACTTCAGAATGAAGGACAAAGTCGATTGGTCGAGCTCGAGCCTCAAAGTCGAACTCCTGGCCGTGCATTGTCGTCCGTCTCTCCGCTGCGCCAGCCTCGCCTCGCCTCGCCTGCAGCCTTGCCAGTGGCCACCACGCCGGTCGGAGACTCAGCAATCAGGTTTTGGAGTTGTTGGTGCTATTTTGAGGTTCAAATTAGGGAATGGAACGGGGGATATTCAATTGGTGTCTGGTTGTCTTACGTGTGAAATTTTTGAGGCAGAAAGCTAGAGGAGAAACGAATTTGGGTTTAGGAATTGGGCTAAGTTGATTTAGGGCCTTGAGTTTTCTCCCTAGCCCAAACTCTTTTTTACCCCTGCCCAACTATTTTCCCCTAGCCCAAACATATAAAAAACTTTTTTTCTCTTTTTTCTTTTTTTTTTTCCTTTTTTTTTGGGATGTTTAGAAAATTACATGAAAATAATATTCAATTTAGAAAAATACAGAATTAATTTATGTAGTGCTTCATTCAGGTAAAAATACGGCCTGAAGGAAAAGTATGGGTTGGATCAACTGCTTGGGTGGAGATGGAAGAGCGTCGTGTCCACTGCTCAACGTTTTAGTGGAATTCCCTTTTTTTTCAAATTAAACATCACATTATTTTTTCTTGAAAATGTTACTAAATCATACTACGTCATTGATATTATTATTATGCTACCAATTTGATCTAAAGTTACTTATTTAAAAGTCACACTTTGCTAATTAAAATCAAAAGTTATACTACTAATTCCTTTTTTATGTTAAAAGTCACATGCAGAATAATCTTTTAAATATAAAGTCACATATATAAAAAGAAGTCTCAATTCATATGACTTATAGGTAACATATAGAAAATTTGTCATCATTACATTTTTTTAATAAAAAAGAAACTAACATGTAAAAAATTTGTATTTTTGTTACTTTTAATTTAAACAAAAAAAGTCAGAAAGTCTCATAAAATAGAAAAGTCACACTGAATTAACTAAAAGTCACATTTAGTTAAAAAAAATCCCATTTTTAAAGTTGCATGTGATAGAAAGTGACATATAATAGAAAAATCATTCTCAATTAACTAAAAAAAGTCGCATATATAAAATTCAAGTACAAAAACTTAAAAAAAAAAAGTCAAATATATAAAAATCATGTTCATATCACTTTTTAAGTCACATATAGAAATTTTGTCATTAGTACATTTTTATTTTTCTAAAAAAAAGTCACATATAAAAATGTTGCATTTGGGTTACAAAAACACATTTAACTAAAAAAGTCAAAACGTCGCATAAAATAGAAAAGCCACACTAAGTTAAAACTCACATTTGGTTAAAAAAATCAAATTTTTAAATTCACAAAGTCGCATGTGATAGAAAGTGACATATAATAGAAAAAATTGCATTTAATTAAAAAATCACACTTTTTAAAGTTGCATGTAATAATAGAAATATTATTATCAATTAACTAAAAAAGTCGTATATATAATAGAAAAATCGCATATTTTAGAAAATCACACTCAAATGAAAAGTCACGTACAATTGAAAAATGTCACATTGATTGCGTTGAAGTTAATTGAAAAGTTAAATATCAAATTAAAAAAGGAAAGTTTTGGTAAAAATTTACAAATAGAAAAAAAATACATTCAATTTAAAAATATCATATTGATTGGGTCTTGTTTAATAAAAAGTCACATATTAAAATAAAAAGTCACATCTAGTTAAAAGTCACGCGTCTGTCCCCTAACTTCACTCCCACTCCCTAAGTCCCATTTATATTAAAAAAAAGTCACAAAATAAAAAAAGACACATTTAGTTTTACAATATCACAATTATTGTCTCAGATTTCATTAAAAAGTTACAAATAAAAAAGTCACGTATAGTTGAAAAATGTCACACTGATTGCATGTTGTTTAATTAAAAAGTCACGTATCATATTAAAAAGTCACATTTAGTTAAAAAATACAAATAAAAAATCATAATTAATATAAATACTTGTTAATATTTTTCTTATTATACAACTTAGGGAACCTTAGGGAGGGTCACTTGTATAGATTGGAACCTAGGATCTTATCTTGCTTGAGAAGAAAAGACTTATTCATTACCATTATCAAATCGAATTACATCAGAAATTAAAGTAGGAGGAAAATAAAACCAATGTCTAGGATCTGTCATATAATCGACTACCTTAGCTAAGCTATGAGCTGCCTGATTCACAGGTCGCCTTACACAAGAACATTCTAATCCATCTATTTCAAATGACGAGATTTTTGTAGTCTTCAATGGTTAGCCCCAAACAAGAAGAATTTGGATCATTACTTTTTAATGCATTGAACACAACTTGTGCATCCATCTCTATAATCACAAGGCTCATATTTGCTTTTTTATCCATTTGAGAACCTCACAAACACCAACGGCTTCTGCTGTCTTTACCTCAAATCTACCCTCAAAACTTATTGTCTTCGCCTCAAGAAACAAACCATTGATGTCCCTTGGGATTGATCCTTACCACTTGAATTATCACACTTGATCTATTTTTTATTTAAATAAATCACAAAGATTGTGACAACTTTAATTAATTAGTCATATATAAAAAAGTCCTAGGTAGAAAAATCACATATAGAAAATTTGGGAAACTTTCAATCACTAGTTATATTTTTCAAAGAAGACAAAAAGAATCTTGAGAGCAGATATTTTGGGTGAAGTCCAACAGAGATGATGGATGGCCGTGGTTTTTGCATTTCTCCATATCTCTCGAATATGACCATATTTTTCAAAATCAATTCCAAAATTAAATGTCGCTCATCTCTTTTTTTTCTAATTGGGCTGTGCCAGGGACCAGGGGAGCACCCCCTGGTTCCTCAGTTGGTTATAGCAGAAAGAATATAAGAATGCGATGACTGCATGTGGAGAGTGGCACCCCACCTTTTCAGAACATTTGAGTGGATACAAGAATACATACCAGAGATGCATGGAAGAACATTACGTAATATATATAAATAAAACAAGAATACATTCCACAAATGCATGGAAGATATAAATAAATAAAAGAAATCTAGATCCTACTTATCATCTTCAAATTGTATTTGTAAAGATGTCTTTCACTTTCAGTGGACATCATCATCATAGTACATACTGATACCGAAATTATTTATTTTCCCTAAGTTTCTCTTCCATTTTTTATTGCATAAACCATCCAAACTATACAGAAAAGCTCTACCATAGAACAAAGACTTCCCACTTAAACATTTTATCGAACAGTTAGTATGCTTCAATGACAGAAGAGGTATACAGCTAACAAAAAGTGTCTATGATCTGCCTCTCCAGTGTCCCTCTACTTATCCGATTCCAGCCAAAACATAAATTGGCTATCATTTGACACCCAAAGGAAAATAAATAGATAAATAAATAATGCCAACAATAGCATAAATTGCAAGAGGACTCAATTGAGGTTCTCTCCAATGCTCGTCTGAAGATCTTTAGTGATACAATTAACGTGTTCAACCCATAAAAACGAAAGTATGGCAAATAATCTAGAAGGGAAGAAAAGGTAAGAAAATCACTCTTTTGGGAAGTAATTGTTAGATGTGAAAAATGAGAAAGAGGAATTCAGGAAGGCTACTGATGGATACTTGTAAGAAGCCCATTATTTTTAGGCTAATTTGCAGCCTGTCAGTATATGAGTTCCTTGGGCAAACTTTACAATCGACAAAAATTACACAATTGATATTAAAAAGGGTTTTTTACACCTCACGTCCCCAACCTTTCAACTATTGAGAGGTCACATCATCAACCTTTATGTCTAGTGTGGCGGGCCCCCAACCTTTACACGACTTCCTCCCCAAGTCCCTAAGCATAGAAAGCATTGAATTGCAGTGTCAAACCAAGCGCATGGACTTCAATCAAAACACCAAGCATGACCATTATGGGAATAATGATAAACACCTATTGTTTGGTTGAAGAAATCAAATAATTCAACATCAAACTCCACTCAACCGCAGACCCTCATTGTTCATTGTCCCCTTTGTGAATTCCATCAATGATTTCACCAATCTTAGCAGTGAAATGAGCTCTCTCCGACGAAGAGAACAACCCTACAACTCATCTTGTTCTTTAAAATGGTGGATCAAGACATTTTATTGAAGCGAAGATATGACACACTTTATCAATGGAATATGAAGTGGCACATGAATATAATAAGAGCTATGACTTGTATTAAAAATTGCTGCTTTATGGTAAATTTTATAAGGGAAGCTACTGCTTTATGGTTGCTTTTAGGGCTCTTGATTATGAATTCAATGTATGAGTTTGGGATCTCATTATTGTGTGGTTATTGTGGAAGTTAGTATAGCATGTTGTGTGATTGTGGCTATGGAAATATGAGCTTTTATGTGTACAAGTTTTTTATGCTTAAAAATATAGAAGGTTGATTGCACAAAAAGGTAAGCTCTTACAAGATTTTTCCTTGAAGTTGTTACACTTTATGTCCCCCAACCTTGTTAGAACTTTACACTTTATATCCCAAACATTTTGAAGCCGTTATAATACACATCCCTGACTTTTCGTCGGCCTAACACCTACCATCCCCAATCTTTTACATTTTTCGCTATACGTCCTTTCAATTGCAGAATCGAAGTACACCTAAAACTTGTGTTAAATCTTCATCTCTTTATTCTATAGACAAGCCTTTCAATACAGCTACAAAATAGGGCATACATAATGCTAAAGTACGCAGAATGATTATGCATAGCATAGCCTACGTCATTAGCTTCCACACAAAAAGCATGACCATCAACACAATAACAAATCTGGGTTTGCCCAATCACATCTCCAATGCTTGCAAGTTTGTTCTGGAGTTGCGAAAGTACTATAATATGCAGAAATTATCTTTAGATGGCAACTTGGAGTTACACAACATCGGACCATATACGTAAATTGATGGAGGAGTTTTGGAGAGAAAGTGGCAGAAGTTCTTAGAGGAAAGTGATAATAGTTGTGTTGTACCAATACTGCCTTCATTTATTTGGTCAATTGGGTTGCACGTGTTTGGATTAATGACACACTCTAACATTTTTCTACAATAGAATATTAGGTGATGCATCATCATTGTCATAAGGAACTTGAATATTTAAGTTATTAAGACTTGGGGGTTCTATCTTAAAAGGTTAACATGTTAAGAGAAGTAGTTCAAGCGCTTATATGTTGGTCTATATTTTTATTTTTATTCAATGTGGGTTTATCCCTTAACATGCCTTTGCAAGATGGTGTCTCGTTGGAGCAGACCAATCTTGAAGTCTGTGTACTCATTTGAGTCTTAACCGGATCGAATTGCTCATTTGAGCTTAGCGGGCTCTGATACCATATTAAGACTTGAGGTTTCATCTTACAAGGTCAACTTATTAAGAGGAGTAACTCAAGTGCTTATTTATTGGTTTATATTTTTATGTTTAGTCAATATGGGATTTATCCCTTAACATAAGTCATTATCCTTGCGCATCTTAGAACCTTTTGTAGAATGTACATTGCCCATACCACCATCTCTTTCCAGAGCAACAATTATTCTTTGACCAGGCTCTGTTAACTCTGTAACATTAAATTGTATGCATTCTCTCTCCTGAATAGCAACCTCACTTATAGGTTTAGACACATCACTGTTGTCAGACCAACGCTCACTATCGCTATAGATTTCTTCTTTTGAGAAGTCAACAGCTTCGGGCAAAGAGAACAACCCCACAACTCATCTTGTTCTTCAGAAGGATGGATCAAGACTTTCTATTGAAGCGAGGATATGATACACTTTGTGAACAGAGTATGAAGTGGCACATGAATACAATAAAAGCTATGGCTTGTATTAAAAATCGCTGTTTTATGGTAAATTTGAGAAGGGAAGCTACTGCTTTATGGTTGCTTTTAGGGTGCTTGATCATGGGTTCAATGTATGAGTTTGGGATCTCATTACTGTGTGGTTATTGTGGAAGTTAATATAGCATGTTGTGTTATTATGGCTATAGAAATATGAGCTTTTATGCATATAAGTTTTTTTATGCTTAAAAATATAGAAGGTTGATTGCGTAAAAAGGCAAGCTCTTGCAAGATTTTTCCTTAAAGTTGTTACATTTTATGTCCCCAACCTTTTAAAAATGTTACACTTTATGTCCCAAACATTTTGAAATCGTTATACTACACGTCCCTAACCTTTCGTCGGCCTTACGCCTACCATCCTCAATCTTTTACATTTTTCCATATACGTCCCTTCAATTGCAGAATCGAAGTACACATAAAAATTGTGTTAAATCTTCATATCTTTATTCTATAGGCAAGTTTTCAACACAGAAACAAAATAGACATAATGCTAAAGTAAGTAGAATGATTACGCATAGCATAGTATCGTCATCAGCTTCCACACAAAAAGCACGACCATCAACGCAATAACGAATCTGGCTTTGCCCAACCACGTCTCCGATGCCTACAAGTTCGTTCTGGAGTTGCCGAAGTAGTATAATATGTAGAAATTATCTTTGGATGGCAACTTGGAGTTTCAAAAGATGGAGCCATATATATAAATTGAGGGAGAAGTTTTGGAGAGAAAGTGACATGCCCCACTTCCAGTACTTCTAACTTACTAGAAGGGTGGCGAGCGTCAATGATAAATTCCAACTAGAAGTTAGCATTTATCGTCAAGGCTCGTGTACATACTAATGATCCTAAAAATTTTCGACAGCATCTCCTCTAATTTGTTAACAAATCTACCTGTGTAACGCCCAACATCTACCCAAATGCACTTCATACTGCAATCATTCCCATCATCACCAGTAACAATACTTCATGTATGAAAAATTTTACCAAACTAGGTACGTTTTACTTAGAATTCCCAATGTATATTAATAAATTTAACCATGTCAATGTGCATAAGCCACAATAACAACAAACCCTATAATAAATTTTATGTGGTGACTCGAATCCTTGAAATAGCAGGCTCGGCTACAATGTGTTGCCCAAACTCCCATTTGCTACCTACTAAGAAAATCATTTAGAAAAATATATGAGCTAACTAGCTCAGTGAGTGGAGTTTTCAAATAAACATGCTTTGGAAAATCATAATAATACTTTGCAAAATCTAGAATGTTTAACCTTTATAATTGGAACTCAATTCCAGCATAACATGAACGTTTATAAAATCATCACATATTAGAAACCATCATGAAACAACATTTCATTCTAACAATCATCATAAAATTCATCAACTTAAATTCATCTCGATCGAAACATTTATAAAATCATTGTCATACTTATAAGTATCATGAAAATCATTTCTTTTCAAAACCATCATAGAATTTTCTCCAAAGAGTATTCAACATCACATGATCATGATATCAAGTCATACGTGTATAGACACCATCTTGGGCCATAGGTACCTTATGACCCCTTGGCCTTAGGTGGCACAATAATCAGCTTAAGACATAGCTAGCACATAGGCTCCTTTGCGGGGCGGCATATCATATAGTCAGCTTGAGCCATAGGCTCCTTCGCCCGTAGGCCACATATTCGTAACATTGGATACACATTTAGGGGGTTTTCATGCATCATAAATCATATTTCAAATAGAACCTTTCTCTGAAAAGCATGAAGCATCATTTCATAAAAATACGTCATGATAAAACATTTCAAGTTCTTATGAAATACACCATCATCATAAAACATTTCAAGTCCATGTGAATTCAAGTATAATTCAACTTTCATTTAGAAGAAAAAAAGAAGGGGAAAATCTTCACTCACCGGCTAAGTAGCCTCATTTCGTGTTTCATTCCCTTTGATCTTTATCATTTTCTGCAACATTATATAAAATTCTATTTAACATCCAATTCCTTTCTAGTGAACTACTTCTATTTTAAATACTCATACTTTCAACTATAGTTTCATTTTCATATTTTTCCTTCTTTTCACTGGTTTCTTTCTTTCTTAACTTGCCTAAAAGTTTAAAATCTATCAATTATCGTGTATCCATATATAATATCCTTACTTGATTCTATTTATCTTCTTTCCAGCTCATTTACTAGTTAAATAGCTTCTAGTTCAACATATTTTATCAACATGAAATTCCCTTTTAATTTCAAGTGCCCTTTTCATTTAAATTCTTCAAACAAGGATTTTTAAGTTTTTCATAGTTAGGCAGTGCACATTTAAAGTCATTTTATAATCAAGAACGGTGTTGTATTTTCATGAAATTCTCCTAGAATGTAGGGAACTCATATAAGTTCATTATGTGTGAAATTAAGCTAAAAAAACTACGTTAGGAATACCAAAATATTTTTTAACCTCCCCAAAAATCTGTTCTTGGATGTACAATGCCCACTTTCACAAAATATGTCATAGAAACTCGTACCGACCTCCAAACAGCGTCATTCCAATTTTCAATGATAGATAACTCATAGAAGATTATTTTCCAACTTGTATCTTACTAAAATTCAACATATATTATCGGTTGTGACCTTCTAAATTTGATAGACAGAAATGACTCATACAATAATTCCAACCTTAAAGTCATTTTATTGAATTCATACTTGGCTTCCTAGGATTCAATATTGACATCATTTGCTTCCTTTCATATAATTATTCTAGGCTTTATTTACTCCATCTTAGAAATTGCAATAGTATCATATATTAAAATTATCAATTATCCACTAAGATAATAACACTAACTCTTCACCCTTAAACATAAATGTTTAAGCCTTCAACAAAATTACTACATTTTCTAGTAAATATTAGGTTGCCTCTTCCATCATTTATTCTAGATTTTTACTAAAGTTTACAAATGGTCATAGCGTCCCATATTAATCTCTCAACACTAAAAAATCACAAATAACTCTTCACTTTTAAACACTAATTCTTTCTTAGTCTTTAACAATTTCCACATTTGCTAATAATAATTAGTAAGTCATTCATTACTTCACCAATTTCCTCAATTACCATGATATTATGTCATAAAATCTTAACACCAACTTATATGTAAAATTTCAACTTATTCTCCCCTTATAAATTTTCATTCATATACCAGCCTACCATAATTTCTTACACTAACTTCATAACTAAAGAACAATTTCATG
The DNA here is from genome assembly GCA_963692815.1 of Nyctanthes arbor-tristis. Classification (NCBI taxonomy): domain Eukaryota; kingdom Viridiplantae; phylum Streptophyta; class Magnoliopsida; order Lamiales; family Oleaceae; genus Nyctanthes; species Nyctanthes arbor-tristis. The sequence goes on along the minus strand of CAVNYN010285410.1, from coordinate 833 downwards.
CCATTAGAACTTGTAGTAGACAAAATTACAACCTAGTAGGCATGCTCATAAAATTCCATAAACCCTAAACAAATTTATAATTTAAACTTATATAAATCAAAGCTTAAAGATAAGAGCAATTCTGGGGGGACATGGAAAGGGGATATTATTATGTGACATTCTTATGTGGTATACATTCATTATGTGACGATTATATCACGACTTTTTCATCATCTAATACAAGTGTGCTACATAAAAAAGTCACCTAATAATGTCCCTTCTTCATGTCCCCCTAGAATTTTTCTAAAAATAAATAACACTTACTTGTGTTTGATTACTGTATTCTTCTTCTTCCTTCCTTTTTCTTTCCTAAATTTCTTCCCAATTTTTTTCTCTCGAGCATCTTTCCCGATCCCCTCTCTCGGTCCCCCTCTCTTTCTCTGTGTATGCATGTTTGTGTGTGTGTGTGTATATATAGATATATATATATATATATATATGAATAAAGGCCCAATTCATGAATTGTCTACATGTTTAGGGAAATTTGCGCCCATAGTCCTTTAACTTCTTGCTTTGCTTCATTTAAGTCCCGAACTTTATTCCTCATTTTATTTAAGCTACAAATTTATAATATACTTTCGGATAAATCCCAAACTTATTTAAGTGCTTGAATAATGAACTCAAAAATTATATTAATGCATCTTAGTTTAATTTGCTATTGACTTAATATATTACACATTTGACTTTGACAGATAAAGGTCAAGCTTTGAAAATAATCAAACGTGTCGTCACAGAAAGTGCCATAATTTTTTAGAGGGAAGTGATGATAGTTGTGTTGTATCAATGCTGACTTT
>CAVNYN010285408.1:0-30281 GCA_963692815.1 Nyctanthes arbor-tristis | reverse complement strand
CAAATCATTGCATGTACAAAGCTTTTCAATGCACAAAAGGGCCCTATCGCTAGTTACACTACTACCCGTGGTGCGCGTCAGATTCATATCAATTAAGTGGATCCACAATGAACCCCGGTAGACCCATACCGAGATTCCAATTCAAAACAAACACCACACTAATCTTCCCTATTCCGGGATCATTGAATAGGTCATAGTGTAGGAAACAAATCAGGATGGCCAAGATCACATAGTAAGGCTATACTATCACAAAGCAAATCAAAACGGGTAGAGCATTAACTAGCGATACAAATGCAATAAACAAATCTTTCTTTCAATAACAATGCATCAAAATCCATGTTTATCCCATCAAAAGCATCAATCAAATACACACTTATCTTATCAAAACTTTATGCATGTAGAAAAGGAATCAAAGTATTAGATTACCCACCTCAAATATCCTTCGAATAATCCACGTGAAGAAATATCTTTAAGACCTCGATATTCCCCAATTAAAGCTATCTTCCAAGCTATAATCCTTCCATATATGGTAAAGGACTCTTTTCAAAGGATAAATAGATATTTTGGCGGGTTTTTATCGGTTTTCTCCTTCCCTTTGCCAAGTTGGACGAATTTTGGAGTTTGGGAGAGAAAAAGGGAAATGGGTTTGAGAGAAAATGAAATCCTTAGCTTCCTTTATATAATAGTTAGGATTTAGCTAATTTTAATAACTTTTGAAGTTCGCCAATCACAAGGTGACAAGTGGCGCCAATCATATCCTGATAAGTGGCGCAATCACCTCATGACAAGTGGCGCGATGTGGCGCCGCACACTTGTCATGAAATTGCCCAAGAAATCCTTCCCCTTTGCATTATCTTTCAATCAAGTTCACACTCTTCAATTCATGTCAATTAAGTCATTACACTTTAGTTTATGTCAATTATCAATCAAATCTTTCTTTAGCGTCAAATCAATAATAATATTTTGATCTTCAAGCAATCTTTCAATGATATTCAAGTAATTCTTTCAAAACAACAATTTCGTTGCTTACCTTAATTTGTAGAAATTTTCGGGATGTTACAGAGAAGAAGGAATACGGTTCATAGTCATGTACAAGTACTTTAGGGACCAGTAACCCAAGTAATGTCAACAATAATACCATGTATACAAATGATGAGCTAAATGCTATATTCTTTATTTAAATGAAATGTAATACCATGTATTTATTTTTAATTATAAAAATGTGATGATTCCACATTATCTATTGTCTTTATCATGTTATTCAAAATGCATAAGAATGTAATGTTACCAGCTTCTGGAATTAATGCAATATTAAGATTATTTATGTTATTAGTTAACTTATTTTCTTGAACTTTAGTTACCACTTCTGGAATTAGTGCAATATTAAGATTTTTGGGATCTTGCAATTTATGTGCTACATTAAAACTCTTGAACCTTAGTTATTGTTTTTGGAAGTAAGATAAGATACTTCAATGACCTCTTCTAAACAAAACCTAATTCTCAATGTCAATATAACAGAAATGTTGAATCGAATTGATGTTTAGTCACATTTGGAGTACAGTAATAATTACGTTGACTTTATGAATCACTTTAAAACAAAGGTCAGATGCAATTACGCAACAGGTGAATCACTCTAAGATATATAAGATGTAGCGGATGATTCAAAGTTCACTAAAATTTTTCATATTGTTGCTTTATGTAATATCATCTTATTAAATTTAACTAAGATTATATGCAAATTTTTAGGTTTACAAATTCTACCTCTAGCTCTAACTTTTTATCATTAGATTATTTTTCGTTTGACTGTATTTTCAATTTTCTCATAATATTTTTATAACGTACTTTTTGTTTCAATAAATAAACTATTCTGTTTAAATTTTTAAAATTTTTTTAACGACTTAAACATGTATGTTTTATCTTTCAAACAAAAAATATTTTACATTAATTAATATCTAATATTAATCTAATATTTCTATCAATTCTGCCTTACCTAATATTATAAGCGGATATTACACACATGTTTTTTAAAATAAATTTTACAAATTAATGCAGCACCATATCACTAATACATGCACACATAGTTTATTATAATTGCTATAATAATAGATTTTCTTCATTTATCAGTTGTATGTAATTATTTAAATTCACTTATATTTATTATAATTTCACAATATTACTTATACATGTATATATATGCATATATACACATAATTATATATATATATATATCTTGTCACAAAATTAAACCCTACAACGTACGGGTGGTTTATGTAATAAGTTATGTTATTTGTGTAACAAGACTTATTATTTGTGTTACAAGATATGTTATGTGCGTAACATTGTATGTTATAAAACAACCTATGTTATTCGTGTAACAAGTTATGTTATTTGTATAACTATATATATTATTTGTTTAAAAATTTATGCTATTTGTATAAAAAACCTATGTCAAAATAGTATAACATTATTTAGTATATGAATTGAAACGTGAAACATCGATGCTATATGAACTTAAAAAGAAAAAATGATTAAAAAGAAAATAGAGAAAATAGAGAGAAAAGGGAAATAAGAAAAGAAAAAAAAACAAAGGGTAAAAAAAATAAAAATAAAAAGAAAGAAAAAATGAAAAAACCAAGGTCGACAGGTTGCTAGACTCCCTCCCGGACATAATCTGAAATCTGGCCGGCCAGCCATCAGCGGTCTACTGGAATGTGGGGGTAGGTTGGGGGTTAGGGTGGATATTAAGAAAATATTTATTAAAAAGAAAAAATAAGTAAAATGTTAAAAAAAAAACTTACATTGTTATAGTATGTTACACAATATTTTTGAAATCTATAAAATTTTGAAAGTATATATATGATTATCTTAAAATAGTAAGGTAAATGTGAAACTACCCCTAAAAAAAAAAAATTAACTTTTTAAATTAAATGTGACTCTAACTATAAACTCGCACGTTAAAGTTAAAAAAATATATTTAATTACAATGATAGCTATATAGTAATAAAAAAGTCAATTTTGTATTATTATTTAATAGAAAGCCATGCATAAAATAGAAAATAAACATAGACGTGACTTTTTAATTTTAGTATAAGATTATTTTCAAAAGTGAACATACATGCTTTTTAATTAAAAAATAAACATGAATGCGACTTTTTTGTGTGACGTTTTTATTGAAATCTAATTATGAGTGTGACATATTTATATGTGATGAAATCTATATAAAACTAATGATTTTTTAATTAAAAAATAACAAAAATGCGGCTTACATATATATATGTGTGTCTGTGTGTGTTTTTGATTAGATCTAGATAATTCAAATGATGAAAATCTAATGATGAATGCAATATATCTATATTTGAAAAAAAAATTCTATATGTGAATTTTTAAATGAAATGCAACTTTTTTTTATACAACTTTTGAATCAAACGTTACCTTTTTCATTTATATATATAAGGATAAAAAAGATCACACATGAACAAGTTACATGTAAAAATTAAAAAGTCACATAAAAACTTGGAGTGTGTGTATATGTTCCCGAAAATCATGGTCTACTATTTTTTTGGACATATTTCTCAAATTGTAGTCCAATTGTGTGGTAATGTTGTAAAGTTCCTTTTTAAGGCTATTTCCAATTCAAATCATTATCCTACTTATATATGTCTCTTTTTTTTATTTATTTCACTTTGTACATATATATAATATAAATATTTCTTATTTTATTTTATTATTATTATTTTTTCTTTTTGCAAACAAAAGAAATAATTCAGTCATTACGTAGTGTCCAAAGTAATAGCATCTACAATGAAATCCGGAGGAATAATCTCCCAACAAAAATCAAGACCTATATCCAACACTTGTGTAGCTAAAATATGAGCTACTTTATTTGCTTCCCTGTCAATGGCATTAAACTGACATGATTCAAACTCGTAAGCAATAGAGCAATAGATTTCACTCTCTCCAGAAGAGGACCTTCAAGCAATCGAGGTTCAAGCGCATGCACTAGGCATATGACATTACTTGCGTCAGACTCAAAAACCACCTTCCTACAATTCCACTCCATTGCCAATTGTACTCCCCTTAACAATGGCCAACATTTCCCATAATGTGGTATCAATCTCTCCATCACCATAGCCGCACTTGCCCCTACCATGGTTCTTTCCTCATTTCGGCATACTACTCCAATTCCAATTTGATTCCGCTCTCTAACAAAGGCATCCATCTTTACCTTTACCCAACCCCTATCTGGCTTCACCCGTCTAGCAACTCCAGCCCCTGTTGTCCGCCTCGCCATTGAATGTAGGCTCCAATACTCTATCAAAAACTGCTTCGACCCCTTTTGAATATCTTCTAGCTGTCCCTCTTTCCCTTTGAATACTAGACGATTTCTTTCTCCCTAGCACTTCCACATAATGACTAGCAGCCATGCAAAATCAGCTCCATCACAACTCCTTCGGGCCTTAAGAATCACATCGCTCTCTAAATATTTCTTATTATTTAAGCTCCAAATTAATTTCCAATCTTATATATATAATGTTCAATTTACACACACAAAAAAAATACATATTCCCAGTTTAAACTGCAAATTAATATACATTTCTTAATTAAATTAAACTCCAACTTAATCTCTAATCTTACATATAGGGGTGGGTATGCAAACCGGTAAAACTGAAAAATCAAACTGAACCAAATCGGTTCGGTTCAGTTTTTGGTTCGCAGTTTGAAGAAGGCCAAATTGAGTCGGTCTAGTTTGATCTACAGGTTTAGCTGACAAAACCGGCCTAACCCGGTTAAAACCAAACTGGAAATACCGGGTTCGGTTAAACTGGTGAAACCAAATAAATTTTTTTTTAAAACGTGTTTAGATTTACAATTCAGCTTTACAATTCATTTAATGTGTTTAGATTTTTTTCTCCACTTTACAGTTTAGAAAATCAAAATTAGATTTGGCACATTCAAATTGAAACCCTAATTTTGTTGCCACACTCAATTTACAATTCAAAATAAGATTCGCAAACTCAAGTCAAAATTGAAACCCTTAAGTACTACTCATACAATTCAGAGTTAGATTTGCTTTGTACTTATTCCTATAGCTTTCAACACTGTAAGTCGGCAACACCCAAAAGATGAAAAGAAGCCAAAAAAAAAAAAATGGATTAGGGTATTATGTCTTTCCCGTCTCTATCTTCTTCCCTTTTGTCTTTTCCACCGCTGCTGCCGCTGCCAACATAGCCTCCACCGCAGCCTTGGCTATTGCTATGCATAGTCTTCTGTTGCTGCTCCATTTCGCCGTTGCTACTAACCAACGTGGCCTATGCCGTTGCACCTACATTGCCTTTGCCTCTACTGCCGCTGCGCCTGTGCTGCACCTCTGCCTCCACCACCGTCGCTGCCGATGCCTGATCTCTCTTGTCTCTCTCTCTCTCTCTCTCTTTCTCTCTCTGAAACCTTAAGCCCAAATCTCTTTCTTTTTTAAGTAATGAAAATTGGCCTAAAAACAAAGAAAACTTGGCCTAAATTTAAGCTTAAAAAAATAAGAGTCCAATCGGAACGCGACCCCACCTAAACTGACCCATTATAGGTTGGTTTGGGTTGGGTTGACTGGCCCATCAAGACGGGCTCGGGTCCAGGCCAAAACTGGCCCGCCCGACCTGATGCCCAAGCCTTTACATATGTTTTTGTTTTGCATACATATACATAATACGCGTTATTGTAATAATATATTATAATTTATATATATCCACTTTCCTACTTATATATGCTTTCAATCTTACAAATATTCCCGTGCTACTATATATTATATATACGTATATAAGTTTCAAGATTGCAAGTTAATCTCGAATCTTTTATATATTTTTCATACATAAGTACATATAAATATATATATATATATATTATACACATTCTTAATTAAGTTCCAAATTAATCTTCAATATTATGCTATTTGTATCCTATTAGCGTTTGCTATATCTATTTTAACAGTTGATAGATAAATTTCAAGTCTTGGGTTATTGGGATCTTTTTTTCATTTCAATTAGGTACATGCCCGTGATATTGATGACATAATAATAATTAATTAAAATTAAATTAATCTGAAAATTTTTACTTTAGTTCAATATGATAAACTATATGTTATAAAACCTATAGTTATATTTTTACTACATTACTCAATTTATTATTTTTTGTGGGAACCTGTATATATTAGTAAAAATTTATGTTGAGGTGATATAATAGTAATAATATTTGATGATGATAATTTAGAATAAAAATAAAAAAAAATCTTTTAATTCTTTTTAGGATGAAAAATAGTTATAAAATAATGTTAATGGTAAATCATATAGAATTTATCATTTATTAAAATACTGCTATATGGAGGGTGTGCACTTTAGATTTTTTAGATTTTGTAATAGGAGGGTGTGCATTTTAGATTTTTTAGAATGGATATGGTGAATAGTAATTTTTTTGGAGAATGTATAATATTATATGAGGAAATACGAAAAATAATTTTTTCAAGAATATGTGGAAGGGAAAGAATGTGAAAAAGAATTCATTCCTATAAATAAATACCATCCATACTCTAAATGTGTTCTTGTAGTTCATATACTGATACTTATTGAATAAGGATATAACTGTAGGGTAATTTTGGAGCTATATAAATTTTGCACGACGCTCTTCCGATCTTCCATATTTTCTTAGTTTCCATTCTTAACGTGAAATTACATTTGTACTAAAAAAATTCTAATTCTCATTTTCATTACTGAAGAGTACTGTTCTATGAATGACAATTTAATTAACTTTGTGTGAAATGAAAACATTATACTTTTCAATTTGATTCTACTTATGCATGTTAGTAATATGTATATGAGTGAGTAGTACGTAATAAAATTGTGGTTTTTAAATTATCACATATTTTTTTTGCTAATTATTTTATTCCGTACAATACACGGACATACAACTAGTAAAATATAATAATAAAATATTATAGTCAACAATAAGAAAAAATAAGAAAACTCAAATTCTACAAGAGGATAAAAAGCTCGCAAAATAAAGTAGAGGTAGGAGGTCAGGGACAGAGCCCATTGAGAAAGGAAACCATTCTTTATGGTTTTGAACATATAAGATCTTGTGCGATCGAGAAGAATGTTATATTTGAATAAAACAGCCGAAGAGAATATTTATTATTATATCTTTCTCAATATGCAAAGATGTCACAAATACTATTCACTGTGTAAAATATTAAATAGCAACCTAACCTTGCTCGCATACCAAAATACCCACAAATTGTGGTATGTTGGATGAAATTTTATCTCTAATCTATTTTTTTTTAATTCCAAAAATCTTTACATGAGCTACAACCATTGTTTTGTGCGAAATACATATATAAGTTCACCGTTTAGAATGGGTAACGTGTCTCTCCGTTTAGAGTGCAGAATGTGTAATGTATAAGTTTGTTCAGAGTGCGGAATATGTAATGCGTAATGAGTAAGTCCGTTTGGAATGTGTTAGTGTGTAATGTGTATTGTGTAAACGTGTAGTGTGCAATGTGTTAGTCCATTTTGAGTGCAAAATGTGAGTCCATCATATTCGGAATGTTTAATTAATGTGCAAATCTGTTTGGAGTGCAGAATGTGTAACGTGAACATCCGTTCGGAATGTCTAAGTGTGTGTAATGTGTCTAAGTGTGTAGTGTATAATGTTAGTGTGCAGGGTGTAATGTGTAGCATCTCGTGTGTAGTGTGTAATCACCAACGGCGAAAATGAATCCAACTTTTTGTCAAAATAATAATAAAAAATTACATTAAATAAATGCGAAAAGAAAATTTGTCACCCATTCCCAATTGTGGGTTTATCCCTCTATGTTGGGTTTACCAGTGTTACAATAGTCATTGGCATAAATTAAAAGTGTGGAAAGATTTTCTGGTGAATGAAGAAATTGATTTTGTTTGTTACTAGAAAGAAACAATCTCTTCTGAGAGATCTAGACCTTATTTTTTAGGAGGAACTTGATGTTGAGAAAGTAAAATTCAAGTTATTTTGTTCGATGGAAATGCTGTGACTTAAAAATGAGGAAGAACTTAAGAGTATGGAAGAGAAGGTACTATCGTTCTCTTAAATCAAAAGGGAAATTGCTATGCTAAACGAGATGCTTACTAAAAAGATGATTGAATATGTGGAGAAAAAGATAGAGTACTATTGTATGTTGGCCTCTGAATGTTCAAAGAGTGACCAAGTACCATCTTGGGATAGGGTATTTTTAGTAGAATAAGAATAGTCATTTGCATTACCTTGCTAACTGTTTTTTGTCTTTCCGTTTAGCATGTAATGTATAGTATGCAGTGTGTAATGTGTAATGCGTCATGTGTAGTGTACAATGTCTAATCACTGATGACAAAAATGTTTTTAATTTTTTTGTCAGGGTAATAATAGAAAATTACAGTAAACAAATGGAAAAAGAAAAATATGTCTTCCCACCCCCAATTGTTGGTTTATCCGATCTCTATTTTGGGCTTCCATGTATTACAATAGCCATTGGCATGAAAAAGAAGTGTCTAATCTAAAATGTTCCAGCATACTTTGATTATGAAAAATCATATCTTCTAGATGTGTGGAAGGATTTTCTAGCAAGTGAAGAAACTGGTCTTGTTTGTTACCAGAAAGAACAACCTCTCTTGAGAGACCTGGACCCCTTTTTTTATGAAGAAGTGACGTTGCGAAGATGAAACTCAAATTATTTGACTTGATGGAAATGCTGCAACTCAAAGTAGAGTAGGAGCTCAAGAGTATGGAGGAGAAGGTACCACAATTTTTTGTTGAACCAAAAGTGGAAATCGCTCTAGTAAATGAGATACTTACTAAAAAGATGATCGAATATGTAAAGAAAAAGGTAGAGTACTGCTGTAGGATTGCCTCTGAATGTTTCAAAGAGTGACCCGCCATCATCTTTGGATAGGGAATTTGCAATAGAATAAGAATAGTCATTGTATTACCTTGCTGGCTATTTTTTGTCTTTTCATTTAGCGTGTAATGTATAATGTGTAGTGCGTAATGTGCAGTGTGTCATGTAGTGTACAGTATGTAATAACCGACGACCAAAATGTTTTTAGTTTTTTGTCAAAATAATAATAAAAAATTACAGTAAACAAATGGAATAAGAAAAATTTGTATCCCCACTCCCAATTGTTGGTTTATCCCTCTATGTTGGGTATCGATGTATTACAATAGCCATTGCCATGAATAAGAAGTTTTTGACTAACAGTATTCCAGCACACTTTGACTATGGAAAATTATATATTCTAAATGTGTGGAAGGATATTCTGATGAGTGAAGAAACTAGTTTTGTTTGTTACTAGGAAGAGCAACCTCTCTTGAGAGACGTGGACCTCATTTTTTTTAAGGTGAAACTTGATGTTAAGAAGGTAAAACTCATATTTGGCTTGATGGAAATGCTGCAACTCAAAGTTGGGAAGGAGCTCAAGACTATGTAGTAGAAGGTACTACCATTTGTTGTTGAACTAAAAGTAGAAATTGCTCTGTAAAATGAGATGCTCACTAAAAGGATGATTGAATATGTGGAGAAAAATATAGAGTACTGCCGTAGGATGGCCTCTGAATGTTTCAAAGAGTGAACTGATATCTTCTTTGGATAGCGAATTTGTAGTAGGATAAGAATAGTGAATAGTCAGTGTATTACCTTGCTGGCTGTTTTTTGTCTTTGATAGACTATAAGGTCACATTAAGGGATCTGGAAACATCCGCATTGAAGGCTTACACACTCTTAAGAATGTGCTATTTGTTTACGGTGTAAAAGCTAATTTTTTGAGTGTTAATCACTATGTGATGATAATCATAGAGTGCTCTTTTTAAAAACTGAGTGTAAGGTTTTTAAACTTGATTTTGAATCAAACTTACTTGGAAAACTTTTATTTAAGGGTGTTAAGTATAGTGATAAATGTTATACATTAAATCACGAATTTACTTGTAAAATTACTTGTACTAACTCTACAAACTTTGGTACAAAAGATTGGGTCACATAAACCACCAGAGTTTACTCAGATTGACCAAAAGTAGAGCTGTAAGGGATATTCGAGAATTAAAAACAATTCCTAAAAGGATTGATGAACCATGCCAGAAAAGTAAGCAAATCAAGAATTTACACAAAGCAGGTCAGCACCTATTTACCTCTAATACTATTCAACTTATCCACATGGACCTTATGAGTCCTATCTAAACTGAGAGTATAAGCGGTAAGAGGTACATATATGTTTGTGTTGATGATTTTTCTAAGTATACTTATGTTGATTTTATTAGAGAAAAATCTAATACATTTGATAGATTTGTTTTTTTTTTCCAGAAGCTCTCAGATGAGAAATCTAATGAAGGTGTTACCTTGAAGAGAATTAGAAGTGATCATGGTAGAAAATTTGATAATTTTGATTTTTCTAATTTCTGTGAAAAATATGGTGTCATAGATGAGTTTTTTGTACCTAGTACCCCTAAACAAAATAATGTAGTTGAAAGAAAAAATAGTAACGTATAGGAAATGGCTAGAGTTATGCTTAATAATAAAAAAATTACCTGACAAGTTATAGGTTGAAGCCATAAACACTGCATGTTACGTCATAAACAGAGTAACACTTAGACCTAAAACTAATCAGGCTCTATATGAAATTTAGAAAGGTAGAAAACCTAAGTTGAGCCATTTTCATGCTTTTGATAGTAAATGCTACATCTTGAATGATAAAGATCACTAAGGTGAATTTGATGCTAAATCTAATGAAGGAGTCTTTGCTGGTTATTTTGAGAATAGTAGACCTTATAGAGTCTTTAACATGAGTACTCAGAATATTATTGAGTCTGTAAATATTAAAGTTGATGATACTACTTAATACACCATTTACTCACAGGAGCCTGAAATTGACAATTTGGAAGTCATCACAGTACAGAATCAGACTGACAAAGCCGAATTAGGACACATCCCGACCCAGTCAACCTTAATAGGATAGATAGATCTTGAGCAAATACATCCAGCCTGGGTCGAAATGATCAAGTTGTAAAATCTGAATCTGAAACAGAACCAGAACCAGAACTAGAATCAAAACCAGAATCTAGGAGATGACCATCTACAAGAATTCAAAAAGCACATCTAGTTAACAACATCCTATCTAGAAGAGAAGCGATGGTGACCAGGAAAAGGTTTCAGAAGAATTTGGTCACATAAACTATATTTCTCTTATTGAACTCTAAAAATGTGAAAGAAGCTTTACAAGATGAAAATTGGGTTCAAGCAATATAAGAGGAGGACGTGCGCATTTGATTTGACCTTATTGATATTCAGCTCGTATGGTGTACTATATAAGGGTTGAGGGCCCTGCATGCTTGATGGCATGACGTCATCGTCGAGATTTGATTGACATAATGATCATGCATATCGTTATTTGCTGAGCGTTAGCTTATGTAGTTTTGCATTGGAGGTGTTAAAAGGCAAGTGAAGGTGTCAATGACTACTCCAAGATAACCGGGCAATTGTGTACTAGGTCTTGACTGTGGTGCATGGGTTAGCCACAAGAGATACCTAAAAAGGTTATGGTTATTTGAAGTTAATAATTTATTATTACTTTACAATAGTAAAATAGATTTTATATAAATAATTCTGTTTGTCTTCTGCTCTTGATTTTAAGTACCCTTAGTATATATGAATTTTATAAGTTTATATCTTATAATGAAATAAAATTTCTTGGATAAGATCATCTTTGAGGACGTTATAATCATGACCAAATTTATTGCTAATATACACATATATCAAAATTTACTTTATGTATTTAAGTTTAATGAAAATAATTTATAATCGAATATATGGAATTTTTGGATCACTCGTGTTTTATTTCTTGGGAGAGTTTTCAAATTCAATTATTAAATTATTCTATAATATAATATGGAAAGATTTACAAAAATAGTTGGGGTGTTACACAGGCAGGACATATCCTACATCAAGGAAGAATTACACCAACTCAGGGAACATATCACTGGTGTTAATGCTTTATATGAGAATTTCCTTGAACGTTTTGAGCATTTGTGCAGTTTAATGGTACGTTGTTTATTGTTAAATGGTCAAACCTTTGCATACAAGGATTAAGACATTAGTGAGTTCCTTAGGAGTTTTCTAACTGTTGTTAATGAATATGCTGCAAAGAAGAAGCATCATCAGGAGGAGGATGATCCAGCGAAAGAAGCAAAGGAGGATGCACCTAGCACTGCTATCCTTTAGAGGAAGAAAAAGGAAAAAAATAGCTGATGATGACTCTAATCAGAAGAAAACAAGAAGAAGGCCAAGAAACAAAAGAAAAACAAAGATTGAAGCAGCAAACAAAGAAGACAGGGGAAATTCTCAAAAAGCGTTTTATGGTTTTTAAAACACTCCATTTAATTTTCAGTTTTTATGTTTTTAATTTCTGTTCTTATATTATATGATGGGTTACATTATTAAGCTCCTTATGATTGCTACTAAATTATGTTACAGGAAGTATTATTTTGAGCTCTAATATGGTCTTCACTCTAACTGTTAATATGCTTTGAAAATAGCTATGATATTTCTGCAGGATTTATCTGACTTTCCTTCTTTCACAAAAAATGGGAGAGAAAATAGTATCTAATCAGGATATATATTTTGTTCTGATATGTTATCAGCACTTTAGGTCTGATATACATTTTTTGTGTTAACTCTGATACATGTGATACTTGTTAGGAGGAGTTTTGCTATGATATATATTAGGTAGAGTTTTCATACTAATGGGGAGAGTTTATTGTTTATGTGTTTTATCCTTTAGAAAAGTTTTGACACATTGAGTTTCTATTTGTTTTGACATATTAGAAAAGTCAAACAGAAAGATTGTTAGTATAAAAATCTTGTAATATTGCATTCTTAATTTTTATCTAAGTTTCAAAATTTTGTTACATATTTTTGCGTGACTTATTTTACGTGCTATATTTTTATCACATGCAAATTTAATGTCTTGGCCAAAAAGCAAGTGTTTGGGTATATGTATGCTTGCTTAAGGTACAAGAATTTCGAATACATGCAACTTCTATGTTTCCTAGTTTGTGAAGTCCTCTACTTACCATGTTTAACTAGGTTAAACTTTTATGCATGTTAAGTTCTAATTGTATAAGGAAAGTCTTGTGTTTATGGTAAAATAACATTCTACCTTTTCTTATATTTGTATCCTACATGTATATGGTAAGAATTCTCAAAGCTCGATACAAGAGAGCAAACACACCCTCACCCGCTAGCTTCATACTTGCACCGTACCTACACTTCCTGAAGTGGTGTTTGCCTTGGCTACCCTTCATAGTGCGGTGGCAGACGACTGACATATGTGCGAGAGACTTTTCCACACGAGGTTGAAGTGGTTTAGGAGTTCAAGTGTCCGAAGATAAGTTTGGGAAATCTCTAAGAGCTTGATGTACGTTTCGGGAAAAGCGTGATAGAGAAAGAAGAAGAGCGCAATGTGAGTTATCAATACGACAAAAGGCGTAAAGAGTGGGTTCTTTTATAAGTTTTCATTTTGAGAGTTAAGTGTATATTGTGATATCACTTGTTCATCTTTCTCTGTACTAAACCTTCACAAGAGTTAGTAGATCGGTAGTAGAGTAGCAAGGGTGCCTGTAGTTTTTACCTTTTTTCCGCGTCAACAACTCTCGTATTATTTATATTCTGCATTCATACTCTAGCTAGACATATCTAGGTCGCATTCAATGAAACACCAGATAAACTGTTTAAGTAGCTAGGTGTGATAGATTCTGATTAGAGTCTAGATAACCACACATTTACATATTATACAGCCGATAAACAAGAGAATGAACATGATGTACATGTAAAGTCTTTCTAGAGCAATTGAAGTTTCTTTTTTAACATGTTGAATTATTTGTTTTCCAAGATACCTTGATTTTTAGTCTATTTACTCACTTTTTAGTTGTGCATGTGTACATTGAAGAATTATGCTAATGTGAACAACTTTGATGTTCTAGTAAAGCATAATAAATAAACTCAATACTAGGTTAGGTCGGTGAAGAGATGGAGTTTCTTTGTGGCATGGGACCTTGGAAGCGATCAACGAGTTCTAGCAAAGTCATTCTTAATGTGGTTGGTTATCTCCAGATGTAGAACTAAATATGTAAGTATAGTTTTATTACGATTGGTTGGTGACGTTTGCACTCTCTTTGCATCTTAATAGTATTTTAACTTTTACCTTGTTTAACTAAAGACCCATGTATAGGCCTAATAATATGATTGTGTTTTTTAAGGTAATTCATTTGCTTTCAACCAGTAGAAATGTGCAGCTGGGAAGAGATAGTCCACCAGAGAAAATGACCGACAAAGAAATCTTAGAGAAAGTGCTTGTACAATAATCAGTTTGTTTAATTGGTTAGGGGCAGTCCTATAGTATCTCTGGGATTAAGAGCACTAGTGTAGAGTGAAGCCATCTTACATAAATCAATTTCTCAATGAGCTAAATCATTATAACTCTTGTTTTGGAGAGTTCGAAGGAGATGTTCAAATGATACAACAGGCATCGATTGAAAAAGAATATTATCCCTCCATCTTTACCAATGGATCACCGTTGAGGACCATCCCTTCTTGGCCCTTCCTCGTGCCGTCCTCCGTTTGTTGAAACCCATATTCACAACTCCTCTGATAGTTATAGATCCCATCTCCTGACTCTGCTTTTGATTTTGATGATCCTTATTATGAGTAATATGTGTCAAAATTACATATGAGTCCTATCCTTGACCTGAACTTTACTGGTAGATGCTACTTTTAGGTTATGTTGAATTTATATTCAAACTTTTATTACAATGTTGCAATTTTAGCTGGATATTGTTATGTTATGAATACATTTCTAGTTTCTCTAGTTGGAGTATTTTTCGATCAATGTCTTCTGCGCCCCTTCCCTTTTAAAGAACAAGAAGCAATGTTTTTCTAATTTTATGGTTACTAAATTTTATATAATTTTATGGGCTTCCCCATGCATAATCTATAAATGTAAATGAAAAGAAAGATTTATTACCTACACTTGAGTAAAGTATGAATCTCAATTGACTTCTTTTGCCTACACATATACATAATATTACCGATACACATTACTACCCCCACAATAATATTAGGTTTACTCGTGTATATTCTTAATTTTTGCCCACACATAATTAATTACATATGACCTGCAACATTAGTTGACATGTCATCATCCAAGAGACATAAGCTGACACATCATGGTCCCTGTTAGCCAGCATGTCATTATCCATGTCACATCAACATTCTCATTGCAGACATGGCTATGATATTAATATGTATGTTTACCTACACATAAAAAGAGTAAGATTTATCGACACATAAATATGTGTGGGTAAAAATTTTTCTCTATAGACTGATACCAACACTTGTTGACATTTACATTATATGTGGGTAAAAGATTTTACCCACACTCACGTGTGTGGGTAAAACCGCCACATTCTATGGAGTCCATTGGACACCATGTATCGTATCCAATGAATTATGTGGCAAGATTTTATTAGACACATTGAAGGACTCATCTCCCAATGTGTCTAATGAGATCCTGTCACATAATACATTAGACATTATAAGATGGTGTCCAATAGACTCTATAAAAAACAAGGGTAAAACCCCTATTTTCTTGCCGTCTACTTTGGTCACTGATGGAAGTGAAAGGACTTCGGTCACTCTGACAACTTAAGGAAGTTGCTATTCCTTGGATACTTGCTAACGTGAGATGCAGACATTTCTTAGCAGAAGAGGATTGGATAGGAAGAGTTTAAATGTACAATTAATACAATAATTTCATTTTTTATTTAATTAATTAATTAATGTAAATCCAGAATATGAGCATGTTCTCAATTTCTGCATCACCTGTAATATGTATTGCATATGAATTTGATTACTTGCAAACAATTCTGTAGACAAAAACATTCGGTATAGAATCATTGAGGAACGAAGAGGGAATCAGATCATTCAGTTGGTATTATTATTTTTCTAACTCATTGGAGATGTGTCCTGGTCTAATATTAAACCTTTTGAATTTGCATGCATGTAAGAGATGGGGTTTGAGGGAAGTAAATCCCGTAGATCCAAACCCAACAGAAATTTGCTTGCTCTTATTTATTGGGTTCATTCAAAGTGTATTTACTGAGGATTCCTTATTCCTTCAAATCGACAATTAAATTCATATTTAATCTATTGAGATTCCTTTTTCATAAATTGCACAAATCGATCCATTTTCTCAGCCTTGCAAATTTCCACGTCTTGTCACCTATCTAATAAGCAAGTTTTTTGCTAATGCGGCGAGTCATCAAAAAGCGCCATAATACCCTTAATGTCTTTAATGACTTTTGAACTTTCCAGTTGCACAACCCCTTCAATCTCCTCACTCAAATTTGGGGAGATTCCGGGGAAAAGTTTTATTTGGGCCAATACCAAGGTCCATTTCGGCCCAGGAACTTATTTAATATATTATAACAATAATAATAATAATAATAATAATAATAATAATAATAATATTTTTTTAGTAAAATATTAAATTAAATAAACTATTATTGTTAGAAAAAGTTAAGAACTTTTCATTCTAAATAATGAAATATCTTCCAACATTGTTACAAAATTACATACAATGTTTTTCCTACAACATGTTATAAAAACATCTTAAGAAAATTAGGATATATTATACTATCCCCTCCTAAAAAGATGGTTATGTTCCTTTTTCATATAGATTAAGAAAAATTCATTTAATAGTATTTGAAAAGTAAATTTTAACATCATTTCTCGATTAAATCCTTTTATTTATTAATTATTCTATTTTAATAATTCTATTTTTATGATAACTTTGCACATTAAATTGAGGTATCTAAGAGAACTAATATTTCAATTATTTTTTAAAAAAGAAATTGGACCATATTTTAGGATAGATGAAGAAAGAAAATTTTTAACATCTGTTTGAGACTGAGGTAGTATTCACAACCTAAAACTCTATAATTAATTTAAGTGTTACACTTTAACGCAAATTTTATCCAATTCCACTTTCACTAATATAATTGATAATGTCACGGTCAATAATTAATAGTGTATGTTCACCATCAGCGATGCCTACTTTTTAACATGGAACAGACGCAATACAATTCATGGTGATCACCATTGATTAACCTATAACGTCGACAATTTCAGTTAATTCGAATTATACATAACTCAAAATGGCTATATAATAATAATAATAATAATAATAATAATAATAATAATAATAATAATAATAATAATAAGAACAACAACAACTTGTCACCTCTATGATTTTGGAGACATAAGTAACCTAGGAGTGTTATTTTGTTCTACAACGGTAGCAATAATGTTCCATAGAAAATCTCGATACTGGTTTTTAGCATATTAATCTTTTCAGCATGTCACAGACTTGACAATTACGAATAGAGCAATAAATGAAATATGAGCTTCTTTTCTTTACGTATAATGTATAATATCGTAGAATTCTATCTAGTCGAGTATATATTACGTATACGGAGGATACAGTACGATACTATCCCACGTGATTTTTCTTTTGGATGGTAGAGTATTGCCAACTTAATGGTTCCGTGTAAGAAATAGATTTGTGTAAAACTGATTAGAACCACATAATCAAAGAGTCATGCAATTGCCACTTTGCCAGAATCTGTTACGAGAGTGAGGCTATGCAACTTTCTAGTGCCGCAATTCCTGGTCTCCCATTCCTAATGACCTGTTTGGTATCATAAAACCATTCACCTTATCAATTATAATCGAAGAAATAATTTACTAACATAGATATACATGTACATATACACATATAGTGTGTGCGTGTGGATGGGTGGGCAAGGATAATGAACAAGGGATAAGTTAAAGAGTGATTCTTGGAACAAGCCCTAATTATTCAAAACATAACTGTTATGAATGACACTGTGATAAAATAACGTAAGAACTTTGCTACTGTAATACTTATTCGAATCACTACTTTCTATTTCTATTGTAGTCCTATTTATGCTTCTATAGTTATTTTTATTTAAGACAATTTTCCACTAGTTTATAAGAAAAAATCATGAGATTCACCTTAATTCTCTCATAAATTTAAATGTCGTGTTTCTTCAAGATTTTTCGCTTGGATTCCTGACGTACGTCACTTGATCTCATTGATAAGCAGACTTGTGCAATGTTTTTGACTTGGCATATTCTCCAATTTAACCCATGCCATCGTCTTGTCTTTACTCTATTGCTGCCCCTGAGAGAATCAAAAAGAGAAAACAAGATATATGAAAAGTGTTAATATATTATTATGATCATAAAACAAACATTTGGACTGTTCGATAAATACAAAATAGATCTGCAAAAACATACAAATTAAGTCACGAGGAACATGTAGCAAAGTACACATACATATTTGAACCCATGCTTATTTGCATATTTATATAAAGAACAAGTTAGGTTTTCCATAAATAGATTGATACCTCATTCTCTTAAGTCATTAAAAAGATCTTGACTCCAAGTTTATGCAACCCACATGTGGAGACCATAATTCAATTCCTTTTTTTTTTTTTTTTTGGTGGGGTGGGGGGGGGGGTGGAGTAAGAATACTTCATTTTATTCATAGACAGCTAATCACCAAGCTAAACAAAATTGATATAAATCTAGTCCATGAAGCACAAAATGTTGAGAACAAAGAACATTTAGTGAGCCTGTGGAGCACCACAATTTGTAGATATTGAATGAGTATGTGGTCTAATGAGTTATATTGTCAAGTTTTCCTTTTAAGTTTTTTAACAAGTGTAATGTTTTTAATTTCGCTAGGACGAAGAAATGTATACTTCGTTAAAAAATAGATGGAATATATAACATATTTTTCATTGAGTATCTCTTAAAGAATCAATAACCTTTAGTTTGTATTACTACGAGTAAGCGCATGTGATGCAAGTCATACGTACAAGATGAATCATACGGACAATGCATTTGAAGCAGTACTATGTTTCTAAAAGTTGTTGAGGTAAGTAAAGTTGTTCAAGAAAATTTTAAATTTAGTTAAAAAAAAATATAATAAATGATTGAAATTTGATTATTACTAAACAAACCCACGTTGACGTCAAGCTACCTTTTTCAAAAATGCATCTAATGAAATGATACCCCTCAAAGTTTAACGATCTCCAGTCACAAAACTAGGAGTCCTTTTGAATTGAGTGAAGGGACTGCTGTGACTCCTTTATTCGGACTAAGGGACAAAATTGAGTGAGTGCATGAGTCTGCTTGCGTAGTTTAGATGGCAGTCATACTTTGAGTACTCCAAAAACCTACTGCCTGGTCTCATTTGAGAAAACACGGCAACATCTCATGAGTCACTAAATTCCATGCTAAAAATCCTAAACCACCAGTGTTTTCTTATGGCGTCAGATTTTATACTCTTATATACAGTTTGAGAATCAATAAAAAACAATCAAATCACCAGAACCAATAGAAAACAGCCAAGGGGTGACTTGACTGTGACTTGGTTATTTTTTGTTGGTTCTCAAGCTCCATACAAGAGTCCAATCTGTTTCATAGAAAAACCGAAACCACCGCCTCGCCACTATTTAGGGATATAAGTATTGGAGACATGTGATGGTTTGAATTGGACTTATCCTTTAATGACATTTAGGTAATGATGGTAACGATCACCACCGATTAAATATCATCCCCTGCGTCCCACAAAGATAAGTTTGTTTCTATTTTCACATTAATTAAGAAAATTGTAATTAATATGATTGGAAAAGTGAAGTTTATGTGCATTTTCTTAATATCCCCTTGGGGCTGTTTTTGTTAGTTTGTGTCATGTGAGCGATCATGCTCTATTTTTAGAGCTTAATCTATTTCAATAGCCGGATTGTGGTTATATTTACACAACTCTTTTTACTAACTATACCACAATTTTGAATTTAATTCTTATTTACTAAAATGGTTAATGACTAAATGACTTAAATAACCTTTTCATATAAATCTATTTTTTAAAATACGCCACAAAATAAAAATCTAATCTATTTTTTATGTTTACCACAAACAAGAACCCTAATTTATTTCTTTACTGCACAACCCTTGAAAATTCCAAGACCATTGACATTTGAAATATCTATGCAATGGGGAGAGAAAAAAAATGCTATTAAAATCGCATCCAAATTTGGCATCAATACTCATATCTCCTCTTGTATCGAATCACACCTACCCCTCCCCTATCTCCTCTTGTATCCCCAAAAAAAGAAAAAAAAAAAAAAGGAAAATCATAGTTTCTTGTTCATGCTTCAAATATATCTTTTCTGCCTTTCTTTTTGGTCATTCCATTTAATAATCATTTTTTGCCCACGATTAGAAAATTCGGAGACAAAAAAAAAAAGGAAAAAGAAAAATGAAAAAGGTGAAGAATTGTCCAAGATGGACGGATGATGAATGGAATCTGGTGTGGTGTAAGATTTATTTATTTATTGTTTTACTTTTAAAATATAGGGTTAGATTGGTAAATTAATTCTGTTATATATATATATATATATATATATTATATTGCACTTTAATAGTAGTGTATTTATCATATGGTGTGGTTAGTAAAAAAATATGATATATATATATATAACTGCCCCTTGTTTTATTACTCCGTTCATTACATTTAACATTTATCTGATTATTTGTTTTGTTTTTTGTTTTTTTGGGGTTTAGTTTAGTATTTTTTTTTTTACT
The DNA here is from genome assembly GCA_963692815.1 of Nyctanthes arbor-tristis. NCBI lineage: Eukaryota > Viridiplantae > Streptophyta > Magnoliopsida > Lamiales > Oleaceae > Nyctanthes > Nyctanthes arbor-tristis. The sequence goes on along the minus strand of CAVNYN010285408.1, from coordinate 9,508 downwards.
TTCATTCCTTTCTAATAAAAAAATTCTCTTACCCAAGATGACATAAAAGAGGGGTATACAGTCAGACCAAAAGAAATGCACGGCTGAAGTAGAAGCATATGCAGCAAGATTCTATTATATTCCTATCTCTAAGAATGTAACAACACGTACCACAATTACTACTAAATAAAAGATTCCGTACTTCAGTCATGAGCGGCGTCACCGGTGTAAGAGGCTCCGAATGCAAACTTGTGCACCACTAAGAGTGCGTCCATTTTGACCACTGCCATTGCCCAACCCATCTCTTGTACAAACTTTAAGACATCTAATTCCCCATGCCTCTGCCATGAGGGAGTCAGCTCCCCTCGTCTAGGGCATGCAAAGGCGGCGTGTATCTCTCCATTCCCAATTCTAAAGAAGCCCCCCATTCCAACTCAGCCTTCACCCGTTCAGATTGTAGCGGCCGTTGCTAGGACCAGCCCTTCGTCGTCCCCACCATACTTCAGCCAAGCCTTTACTTGCTACTGGGCAGCCCCCAACTCAACCCTGGTGTCATGAGCTTTGAGCTTGTGAAATTCCTCCACTTAACTAAGGATTGAGTCCCTAAGGTAAGAAGCGCTTTGAGCTCTTCCTCCATTCCTTAATTGGTTGCGCATCTTTCAGATAGACGAAGCTTTTTGCAAATGGTTTCAAAGATTTCCTTTAAGACCATTTCCCGAACACTCCATATGAAATCACCAAAGTTTAATGCATCACCGTATAAGCATGAAAGCTTAACGAATTCCCAGCAATCCAACCTCTTCCATAGCTCTGTTACCCAACTACATTGCAAAAACATATGGATGTCAGTATTATAAGCATTACACCTTGGACATCGTAAATAAGCCTCTAATCTCAGTTGCCTCAGATTGCAATTTTGTGGGTATCGCTCATTATGTCAAAAGCCAAACAAAGTGCTTGACTCTAGGGAGGGCGTTTAACTACCCGAGATACTTCTAGTTCCCCTCCACTCGTGAGCCTTCAGCTGTCCCTTAAACCACTTCTGCATTTTGAAGCTCGTAACCAATCTTCTCTGAAAACTCACCGTCATTGGTATGGTGCCAAGCCAGGTAATCGTGCCCTCCATGACCAATGGGTATGGCTGAGATTTGCTACTAGGCGACAAGCCAAAACCTACCCTCAATCAATTCCATGTCCCATTTGCTATTATCTGTTATTAAATCCTGCACCAGGTTAACCTCGCCTACCCATGTTATAATGATGCATATAGGGGTTCCCAAGAACCCATTTATCTTCCCAAATGTTAACTCTACTCCCATCTGCAATCCGCCATCTTACTCCTTGGTTAATAATTTCTCTCCTCCACAAAAAGCTCTGCCACAGATGAGAACTCCTTTATTTACCTTCGACAAAAAGTTTGTCAGTCTCTGGATAATTTTTGTCCTTCAAAATCCATCCTACAAGTGAGTTTGGTGAATGATAGAGTCACCATACCTGTTTTGCTAGCAGAATCTCAAAATTAGGCTCCTGGTCTCATTACAAAGTTGACTTGGGATGCGAAATAGTCCCATAATGTATGTAGGGATAGCTTGCAAAAGAGCCTTTATCATAACCTCCCTGCCCATACTTGAGAAATAATTTTGTTTCCAAGACTGGATTCTTTCCCAGATTTTTTCCTTTACACTGGTAAAGGATCACCTTCTTGTTCCTCCCCACCAAAGAAGACAATCCCAAATATTTATCATGTTGGCGGATTACATCAACTCCCAATAAATCTGCCAACACCCTTCGATGCACTTATCTGGCATTTGTGGTAAAGGAAATCAAAGTCTTATCCATATTAACCCGCTGCCCAGATGCCCTTCCATAAGTTTCTAGAATTTTCAGAATACACATCACATCTTAAGAGTTTGCACAAGAGAACAATAGAGTCATCCGCAAATGAAAGATGACTAACAATATGACCATTCCTAGTGCAATAGAGTCATCCGCAAATGAAAGATGACTAACAATATGACCATTCCTAGTGCACCACATCCCTCTTATCCGCCCTGCCTCCTCAGCCCTAGAAATCAAAGAGGACAAAGCCTTTACACACATGATAAAGAGGTATGGAGAAGGGGATATCCTTGCCTCAACCCCCTCTCCAGTCTGACATACCCTTGATACTCCCCATTGATGGTAAATGTATACTCCAGAAATATACAATCATGGATACATCATAACCACTGTGTCGGAAACCCCATCTGTCTCATAACTACCGTCACAAATCCCTATTCAACCCTATCGTACACCTCGCTCGTGTCTAATTCGCGAGCAAGGAACCCCTTGTTGCCGTCGTTCCTTTTGCCCATTGAGTGAAGCACTACAAATGCAGCAAAGGCAGTATCTGTAATCAATCTGCCAGGAACAAATGCACTCTGGTTTCTTGATATAAGAGGATCCGACACCTGTTTGAGCCTATTCACCGAGCACTTTACCATAATTTTATATAATAATACAATACAAAGGGATATAGGCCAATAATCAGAAACTAGAACATGTGATACTTTTCTAGGGATCAAAACAATTGTTGTTTTATTTAGAGAGGCTACTGAACTGCCACTATTAAAAACACTAAGACAAGCTAAAGAAACATAATCTTTAAGCTCCTCGTAGTGCGTCTAATAGAAAGATGAAAGGGACCCGTCTAGGGATGGTAATTTACCCCTATCCGGCCGCTAACCCGCGGTGCCCCAAACCGAACAGGCCAAAAAAATGCAGCGCTGCGGGTTGGTAGGGCGACCTTGATTCGCCCCATCCATTAAGTGTGTTTTAAAAAAAATGCAATTATAAAGCCCCAAATTTGATTAAACAAATTTTTTGAGGGTGGTTGTTAATTTTAGGTAGCTTAGAAACCCCAAAATTCACTATCAAGTCCCAAAAAAAAAAAAAATAAATAAACGGGGCGGTTTGCTGTCTCGAACCCTGAGACTTGACGCGAACCCCCGACCCGAAATAGTTGGGGCGGCGGGGCAGGGAGGAAGAAAATGTTATTGGGGGGTGGGTCGAGGCCGATCCGCCCCGAATCATCCCCGTTGCCATCACTAGACCCGTCAACCCCTAAGGCTTTGCATGGACCCATGTTAAAAAACGCAGCCGTGACCTCTTCCTCAGTGAATGGTTCCCTAAGTTTTTGCAAGTCTCCTTCTAACAAGAGGGCGTGGATTCCTCTCGTTCCCTTGTCAAAGTCGTCTTTCATTGGCTGGCCACTTGTAAAGAGCTCCTTATCCTCAATGTGTGATACTAACTGATCCTCATCGTCAATCCACTCCCCGTCCGCACTTCTAAGCCGAGAGATAGCGTTTTTAAGCTTCCTTTTGGTGGCTCTTGCATGAAGGAATCTCGTGTTTTTATCTCCATCCTTGAGCCTATCCACTCTCGTCGTTTGTCTCCAATGGCTCTCCTTCCTTCTATAAAGTCTTTGAATTTCCTCTTCCAACCGTCTAGCCTCCAACATAGAATCACCAGGGTTTGTGGAACTAAGTATGAGATTTCATTGCTTCTCAAGTCCTGCAATCTTATAGTCCGTACCGCTGAATCTTGCTTCCCTCATAATTATTAATTTTGTTTTATTATTGTCAAATTAAATAGATTTGGATTTGATATCCCTACCAATCAAAATGAGGTACCAACAATATAATTAATCACTTTTGAGATATTGTCTCTTAAAAGGGGAAAAAAATACCAAAGAGAAAGGAACTTGACATTGGACTTATAAATTATAATTTCTTTTTGACTAGAACACAAGGAACACACGCAACATAGAAGCATAACACGTTATCTAAAAAATAAGATAAATTGTACTTTGTTTGCTTAATAATACGCATAGAAATAGAAGTTGCTTAAAACTGTTTCTCAATAGCTCTTCCGATCTCAATTTTCCATTTTTTATTTTCTTTTTAATTTTCAACTAAACCAATCACTTGAATTGAGAATACTTCCCAAAAAAAATCATTTGAATTGAGAAAGAATCGTTTAAACCTTAAAAGAAAAAAGGAAAAGAAATATTTTGCTGTAAACTAAACAAATAGGGAGGAGAATTAAAGCCCCAAAACCCGAGTTCTTCTGGGGAGAGTAATGCTCTCCCCATCTGGGAGAGAACCTCCCCCTTGATTGGTGGAAATGGGGGCCCCCTTGATTCCCACCAATCAAGGAGGGTGGTACTCTCCTAATACTCTCCTCAGAATTTTTCCCAAAACCCTCGTAATTTACCCACTTTTCCTTCTCTACTTTTCCATTTTTTTTCCTTTTTATCCATACTTACCCGTACATAGCTTAATATTTTTTCCTAGTTTATCATCCCTTCACCTTATGATTTCTCGCAACGCTTCCAAAATCACACAATTTACTTCACATCATCTAGCAATGAACCATATATGAATGAAGAAGTGGGACACGAGTTAAATTTAAACAACAATAATAAATTACATCATGGGATTTTGTGGTGTCAACTGTCAAGTGGACACATTAGGGCCCCGCGTGGATATATATAAATGTAACACATCAAATTTGATGCTATAAATATGGATTACAAGATTAGACACCATGTGGGATCCTGTCCATATTGAAACGAGCAGTGTACCCCACCTTTTTCTATGGAGATTCTTGTAGAGAAGCCGATATTAAACTGTCAAAAATTATTTACGCTAGACTTGATAGCAACTAGTTATAATGAGCAAGTTTATCCATCTCTAATATTTAATTCTAACCATAATATTCTCTTCCTTTCGATGGAAAGGCTATTTTGTATGTCTCTTTCACTTGTTCTTTTTAATGAGATATATTTCATCTACACGTCTTGCACTATTTACAGTAAAGGTAATGAGAAGACTATATAAGAAAAAGAAGTCTCAACCAGCACTAGATAGTGATTAAAGAAAAGAATCCATTATGTTAAGTGAAACGACTGAATTGTCTTAACATGTTTAGAGTCATGAAATTACATTTGATGATTTAGCCCCTAGTAAAAAATTGTACTAGTGAGTAAAAACTTTAGTTGCATTAAAACTTAAATCTTTAATGCATATATATATGATATTAGGTGGAGAAGGAATCAAATTTTCATATGCTATCAGAGATCGTGAAGCTTAATGAGTATTGTAATTTGGTTAAGGCTCACAATAAGTCACACGCCATACAAATAATAAAGATATTAGCCAACGTATAAAAACTTGGGTTAATAGTCCTTTCGTCCCACAAAGATAGTCCGGTAGGTAATTTTAAATAGACTAAGGGTTAGTAGGTAATGTCGTTAGAACATTTAATTTTATCTTATTTTTCCAAATATACCCTTGTGTCATTAATTATTTGAAATATTTTCAATGCATAGGTAGTTGAATAATAATAATTAATTAGGGGCACATATGGTAAATGGACTAGTTTTTTGAGATAAACTAAAATAGAATAGTAGACTATCTTTTTAGACGGAGATAGTACATTTTAACAAGGCTGACTTTAGAATTGATTTCTCAAATCTTCAATAATATAATATATGAGTGGTAGATTCGACTATGACCACACAGATTTCCAGATTGATTTACTCAAAGGAATCAGCATATTTCAACGGACAGGTTAAGTCATAAATTACCGCATTCAAAACCTATCAAAATAAACAAATATCATATAAAGTACTTGGAATATACTCTTCTTAATAAGGTGCTTTAAAAAAATAATAATAAATGGACCTTGAGACTTTTATATATTTGAGAAATAAATGGACCTTGAGACTTTTATATATTTGAGAAATAAACATTAAGAGCGTTTTTTATTAGAGATATTTTTCAGGGAAAATGTTAAATTCCTGACAAATTTTCTATATTTGTGCGTTTGATTGACAAATAGAAATGAAATTGAAATTCTATGGTACAATTCTTTAAGCATAGTTTTCTTTATTTTTCTGGAAAACCAATTCTCACCTCCCCTCTAAGTAAAATGTATTTCCATAAAAGTTGAAAAATATTTTATTTTTCTATTTTTTTGTATCAAACGCACCGTAAAAGTAAATTTTATCAAGTTAGAAAAGAACCATATATTCGACCCATTTTGAGTTCATTTGGCAACCAAAGCTATAATTGGTTGGAATTATAATTCCACTAGTTATATAATTGTATAAGTTTGTCCTTCGTGAGCGAACAACGTTGTCCATATAATTACAAATTTTGCTCTTTTTTCTAGTTTTCATTGTAATATAGTTGACATTTGTCCATTATTTTTGAGCTTGGTGGTCTTCCAAGACATATACTACAAGACGACATATCATTTTAAAAAAAAAATGGTTGTAATGGTGTGCTTTGTTTCACATGATTTACATCATTAAAATCACGTGACAATTTACATACTTCCAACTGCACAACAAATTCAAATTTTAATTGTGAGCATTGGTGATAGTTCAAGTGGTAAAAAGAAACTATTTATTAGGATAAGGTTTTGAGCTCGAGTCTATTCTAATACTTATCCGAGTTATAATACATTGCCTACTAATGGGAGTTAAAATAGTAATTTGACCCATAAAAATTCAAAATTCAATATATCCAAGCCCAAATTTTAATGGGTTAAATTATTATTTTTACTCCCGTTATCATCTCACTAGTGATCGGAGTAGGCAATATATCACCACTTCACTCATAATTGATGTTACGTTCTCCTAGTTATTATATTTAAAAATTTAAAAACTGTAACTAAACAAATTCAAGTATATTAACTATATGACTACAACTAGGAGAACTTAATTACAGTTAATTTCCAAAAAGGGCCTTAATTTATAAATGTGAAGTTTATAGTCGTTAAAAAATCAACACATTTCCATACAAGCAAATAGTAAAAATATTATAAAAATCTTGTGGTAAACACGAAATACAGATTTAATTTGAATGTAGAATTTTTGAACTTTTAATTTATATTTTGCGTCGATTGACTTTTAAAAATTTTGGAGTGGAGAGCCGACGTGAATGCGATGAGATGAAAAGCGCCGGGATTGGTGATGTTTTATCCTCCACGTCCAAACTTATCTTCGTTTTATCATTTTGAATATATTGCTTCTTGGGTCCCACACTTAACCCCACACACGTGTCGTCTTTTCATGGTAAAATTCACACAAGTCCATGAGCAAACTGCGATTATTTTATTGAATACAATGAACATTATTATTTTTTAACCCTACACCGTGTTTGGCATAACTTTCTTTTTTTTTTTTTTTTTTTTTTGAAGTACATAAGGCCATTCATTCTTCAGAACGTTCTTTGATTCCAAATACGATTACTGCCTAATCATTTCCTACTTAATAAAATAATTAGCTTCTTGAAAAAAAACGTTAACTGCACCATCTGCAAAAAGCTCCATGAAGCATCAATGTGAACTTTCAAAATAGTAAAACATGAAGAGTTACTAAGAAGAGAATATTGATAAATCTCCATATTTATTCATTGATTAATAAAAATCAAGATATTTCATGGAGAGAAATTGGAGGACAACCGTCAATTAAGACATTTAGGTTGTTTGAAATCTAAGTTTTTGGGGCAAAACTGTCTATCGATGAACTAATAAAGAGATGTATTATTACATAAAGTCTGCATAAAGCTTGATGAACTGTTAATGAGAAGATTCAAATGAGAACATGAAAAGGAGACTACTTTAAAAGCAATATATAATATTAATAAGCTTATACCTGTGATAACGCATGGCATAAAAGACATTTCGTGGAGTTTTTAAGCCTCCACTTTAGCTCAATTTGGGGGAGGGGTTTGGAATACCCCCCTTTTTATTGATATAAAAGATTTTAACGCTTGGCGTAAAACTTGAAGATTGGTCATACTATTTAGCTACATTTATGCTTTTTATGCTCTTCTTTTGCTGAAGTGTAGGCTTAAAAAAGTTTGAAACTTCATCTAAATATATTTGTCATACTTCTTACTTTTTAAAAGCATTGATCTATTAATTCTTATATATTTATGCGGGCTGCAAAAGAAATATTCAGATACCTGTGAAAATTTTGATAATTCACCAGGCCAAACATTTAACTTACGATGTGGCATAATACGATTGGCTACTGACTTTTCTTTTTTTAAGTAGCTCTAGCTAATGAATGTGCCATTCTACAGTGGTCCGTATACCATATAAAAACATAGGCTAGCTGGCCAACAATTTTTCAGCTTATAGTATCTTTTTTTCTTGATTGTACCATTTGATGCTCTCTATTTCTCCCACAAATTCCTAGAAAATCTCGAAGGAATTTGATCTGAGTTAATGAACAAATCAATGGAAAGTACAGATTCATCCACTGGTTCGCAGCAGCAGCCCCAGCTGCCACCCGGGTTCCGCTTCCACCCCACCGATGAGGAGCTGGTGGTGCACTATCTTAAGAAGAAGGTGGCCACCGCCCCTCTCCCGGTGTCCATTATAGCCGAAGTTGATCTCTACAAGTTTGATCCTTGGGAACTCCCTGGTAATTTATCGGGCTAGATCAATCATCTGGCTTCGGCGTGTGGTGCTTCATTTATTTTTTAAGGAAAAAAAAGGGAAAAAAAACTGATCAAATTGGTGAAAAATTTTTGTTTGTGTTTTTCAGCTAAGGCCACTTTTGGGGAGCAAGAGTGGTACTTCTTTAGTCCGAGGGACCGGAAGTATCCGAACGGGGCACGGCCAAACCGGGCCGTGACGTCGGGGTATTGGAAGGCCACCGGAACTGATAAGCCGGTTTTGAGCGCCGGAGGGACGCAGAAAGTAGGGGTTAAGAAGGCACTGGTTTTCTATGGAGGAAAACCTTCCAAAGGGATCAAAACTAATTGGATCATGCATGAATATAGACTTCCAGGCAATAAACAGAATACAAGGCCTCCTGGCTTTGAATCTGCTGGCTCCAAGAAGGGTTCCTTAAGGGTTAAAATAACTAACCCCCTATATATTATATCCTTCATTTTTTCCTTTTTTTTTTTCCCTTATTTTTTTTTAAATTATTATGATTAATTTTTGGCTTTTCGGTCGAAAAGTATGTTGATATTCGGTTGTTGATTCATGATTTTGCAGCTTGATGATTGGGTTTTATGCCGGATTTACAAGAAAACGAATTCTCCGAGGCCTGTCGATCAAGAAATGAGAGAAGACGTGATTGGATCAGTGGGACTTGGCCAGCAGAAGCTTCAAGGAATCAAAGTCTCAAATTTCGCAGGATTACTCCAAAATAATCAACAGAATCATCTTCTGTTTGATGGTATGATTAGCAGCACCAGCAATTGTGCAAATGATGCAATAATAAACAGTGCCCAAATTTCTCTATTACCCTCAAAACCACAGCTCCCAATAGGGCTTACACCACCTTCCAGTTCATGTATTCTCCCCGAGAAGAGGACGTTCTTGTCCAGTCATTACTGGAACTCCGGCGAAGAAGTAGCTGACGATAATTCGGCCCCAAATAACAACAAGAAGTTTCTTGCGGAAACTTGTGAGACCAATTCAATAGCCACAATCCTCAGCCAGCTTCCACAAAACCCAC
>CAVNYN010285407.1:0-22445 GCA_963692815.1 Nyctanthes arbor-tristis | reverse complement strand
TGTGCTCTTCCGATCTGAAAAATTCAGGCAATTAGGGCTTTTCAATCTTGATGCCCTTCATTTTTTTGTTGGTCGAAGCTTGGATGGAGGTTGCTGTATCGGGCATGAATGGGTCATCATCTAATGGTCTCTTGAACAGGGAAGTCTGAAAATCATCGGCATCATGGGAGGCTGGAGACTGAGAGGATGTTTGATTCTCTTTATAAATTTGACTTATAAAGAGAAATTATAAGTTGGTGAAATGAGTGGTGGAGATTTAATTGAAATTTGAAATGTGTGGTGATTGTTGAGTAGTTGTCAAATCAATAGTCAAATCATGGTAGGTGAAATTATAAGTTGAAATTATAAAGAGGATCAAACAAGCACTGAGATTAGATCATAAAATGAAAATATAATTTTAATATTGATGACATGTAAACAGATATAAATTGATATACACATTGACCAAAAATTAACTTACAACGTTGGACTCAGCAGCAGCCGGTGCATTGAACAATAGATCAAGGTTCGAGTCAGAATCGTATCCCTTTTATATAGATTTAATTAACTGTCAGTCTTAAAAAAAAATTAAAAACAAAAATAAAAAACCAATGGCCAATATAATATAAATGAAAACTTCAGAAGATAGTAGTACCTCAGAATCTGATCCGTCTAGTGATCGTGGCTGCTCGATTTTACTTTTGTTCTCCTATATCACATTAATCGAGTAAACCTTGCCACCGCCAGATGGGTTCATTTGGCATCGGTCTATTTTGAAACGAAGGCCGCGACCAACTAAACTGGATATCTCGTCTGGACATCCATTAGGAGCCAACTTGTCCTGAAACAACACAATTTTAAGAAACATTAGATTCTTACTCATAAAGAAAATAAACAAACAATTATTTTAACACATAAGTACAATATCAAAAAGATTAAGGAACTCCCCCGCGGCTTTTCCTATCAAACGCTGACTTTCCCCGTCTCATAGGATTATATATATCAGCGTAACTCCTCCTGTGTTTGACAGGATCATTAGACCCGAGATTAGCCCAACTCTTCCAAGAAAGAATGGAGCTTATCTCTCTATAAAACTAGCAACCCTAAACCTATGGCCAAATTTAAAAAACAGGTGAGTAAAATCCAAATAACAGTAGCTCACTATAGAGTTAATAGAAAAACATGGGATTTATGATACTTCATCAGTTGAAGATAACTCAGAAATGGTTCGTGTAAAACCTATTTCTTGCCCATCATCGAACAACGATTAATATACCAGATGAGGATGAAAGTTATCCAGACGGTTGAGACACCAAAGAAAATTCCTCATGCTCATAAACCTTTCAAATATATAAAACAATTAAATAATATAAAAAATTGCATGCAGTGAATTATGATCACAATTGCTTATAGAATGAATTAGACACCGTATACATAAGTCCTTAACCTCGGGAATATGTTTGTCAAAAATCACTTCGGAGACATGAAATGATGTTGCAACCCCCTTTGAATCACCTAAGTGTTACAAAAAAAGGCCGTCAGATTTTATGAAAATTAGGTGAAGTAACAGTAGAAAATAAAAGAGATATAGTATAAATAACAAACCCCATCTTTTGTTAATGTGACATAGCTGGAGTAATACAATGACAGGTCCCGCCTTAGGGTAGACAAATAATTGTCTAGCTGATCCACGTACTCATTTTATAGAGTACAATTCATCCACTTATTCCTATGTAAATTTAAAACAACAGTTAAAAAAAACTTCACAAAAGAATGGTAAACTTTTTTGGCAGCTGTCTTATTTCAATCATGCTTAACTCCAAATCACGTATGTGAAAGTTGGCCCAAGTGGAAGAACCATATGTCAAAATGGGCTTCTTAACATGCTCTCGGGGCTTGTACGCACCAATGACATCTAATTGCAGGAAAAAGTAATGATTTATTGTACCTAAATAAAACATGTGGAAAAATAAAAACCATGGCAAAAAATAAAAAGAGATTTAGATATTTTACCAATCAAATCTGGGGCTTCAATATTTGGATAGTTTAAAACATTCATGAATAGAGTGAATTTATAAAGAGTCAGTGGAAACATGGGGTGTCTGTCATTTGATTGGTGTTTGATTTTTGTCAAATCACTGAAGTAAAACCTACAGGGATGTGTGGCTGGCTTCCACTTGCCGACATTCTCTTTGATCGAAAAATTCACCATTGCATACAAACCCTCTCTTCCAGTTGATCATCAAACTCAAGGATAAATTGATGAGATATGGTCGCCTGAATTCGTACACCCTGTAATTTAAGTTAAGAAATAAGTTAAAGATGAAAGCAAAGGCACATGTCTGTTTCAACCACTTGTAAACATGCATAACTAAATGAACTTAATATCACTTTACACTCCCACTATCTCCCACTATTAATTATCTGATATAGATATCATAAAAATTAATTAAAGGCATAAAAACAGAATACATAAAAATTAATTAAGGGTTGTAAGCACTCTAATGTTGACATATATTGACTGATTGATATATATATATATATATATATAAATGTTAACCTAATACAAATACACATGAAAGTTGAGGCAAGACATGGCTGTAATTGACTCAAAACAGAATACATAAACATTGATTAAGTGCTTAATAGAGACAAATCAGTACATGAGTACTCAATACGGGTCAATGGAATAATCAATAAACATGTCCACAAAATCAGTTGGATGAATCTTGAATAGATAAAATAATAATTGACTCGTAACAACACACACAACATAATTATAAAGTAATAATCAAACTAACTTCACCCAAAACAGCAGACAAAATCACAAACATATGAATGGAATGTAACCAAATCTACACAAATATACACAGAATCAGTAAGATGTAAATTAAATGGGTAAACTAATAATTATTCCAACTTCATTCAAAATAGCAGATAGTGCACTCAAAACTTAAATGAATTGCGATTTGACTGACATATATATATATATATATATCAAATTTAGACTAACAGGCATATGTGAAAACATATTTTTTCATAAGTGATCAGTGGCTTAATAATCAAAAGCTTAAACAATAATTAGTATAACACAGTTTAGTCAATAAACAGAAATCAAAACATGATTACATGTAAATAATTAGTGGACTAATCAATAAAAAATATTTACAGAAGATACATATATCTATTCATCCATCAAGACAAACTCAACCCACCAAATACCCAATTCTTTATTCTGGAATGGTAAATACCATTTGCGTGAAACTCGGAGTAGAACGGCAGCGTTTGCAAATCAGCGATAACATCAAACAAATTAAATTTCACAGGAGCCATTTTAATTACGAAAATAAAAAAATATATAATTAAAGGAGGAATTAGATTGCTAATGTAGGAAAAAAGCAAAAGGAGAAAGCAATCAATAGAGAATATAGTATTCGTGTGTTGAATACTATATTAAACGCAATTAAATAGAAGAACTAAAAAAGCCCTAACAACAATGGGCTTGGAAATAAAATTGGTAATGTTTAATTAGAGGTAATTAAACTTTCCAAAACACCACAATTGAATTTGAATATGCAATCCTTGAGTTGAATGAATTCTGATTACGGAAAATAAACTTACTCGGATATACTTGAGTTAAGAATCCTTAACTCGAATGAAATCAATTACCATCGGGTAGTTACTCTGATTAAAATATACTTACCGGAAATATATTCGAATTAGGAACCCTTTCCTCGAATGAGTTCACTTACCATCGGGTAGTTACGAAAAAATAAAATAAACTTACCCAGATTAAAGAGATTGACAATAATCTACAAATTGCAGTTGATTACCTAGAAAGTCTCACTGAAAAAAATCTCCATAAAACTCGCATTGTGAACCCGTATCACATTAACTGCAAAAAGATTAAAATAAAGATTAGGGTTGGGGATGTAAGACAAAGATAAACTTACTAGATATAGAGACATTCATTTCAAATCACGAGATCCCGCCGAGAAAGTCTAGACAAATAGAATCATATTATAGAAATTATAGAAATAGTCTGAAGATATACATATCGGAAATAATGGGAAGCCTTATGCAGATCGGAAACAATGGGAAGCCATAAAACCACCGAAGATGGTCAAAAGATCGAACACTTTTAACTTATAGAAATAGCCTAAAGATATACAGATTGGAAATAATGGAAAGCCTTATGTAGATCGGAAACAATGGAAAGTCATAAAACCACCGACGATGGCCAAAAGATCGACCATTTTTAACTCATGCGCTTTATGTCGATCAAGATTAGAGTGTAGAGCTAGATCCGTTCAAAACCACTATATCGCCGAATCTGCAAATTCTCGATCCAATAGATCAAAATGCAGAAAATAGAAACAATCATCCGTGTCTCGGCTTAATGGTAAACGAAAGATGATAAAAATAATCAATTAAAGACAGATGAGAATCGACAGAGCAATAGATCAAGAAGGGGGAAATATCATCGCATACGGGTGAAAAAAACATGAAAAGTTTCATTTTTCCATGTGAGGGCGTGCACAAACAGTGTTGGTGAATGCTTGACAAGAAAAAACCTAACAATAAAAAAATATTAAAATCATTGGTCAAGATTATATGATGAGAACCAATGGGCAAGATGATAGTGGCCTATTTAAACAGTGAAGACGGCGGGAAAATGCAAAATGGAAATCGCGTCGCTTTTAAGTATATATAGATTACTAATGGACCGATGAGATTTGTTGATACCAAGTGTGAGGTCAAAATTAACAGCTTCTAAGTCAAGCTGACCCTCTAGACCAGAAGATGGTGACCTGGCAGCTGGGCCCATGAGCTCAGCACCTGAGCTCCACACTCGAGCTCAACAGGTCAGCACTTAAGCTCAGCTCCTGAGCTCAAGCACACTTGTCAGCTGTAAGACAACTTGTATAGTCTTATCTATTAAAGATAAGTGGTATTGTTTATACCTAAAGTATAAGGTCATAGTCAATTATCTCTAAGTTAAAGGGCTGGCCTACCGGGCCACTAGTTGGCAACTCAAACCACGTGGTCCCACGGCCAATTACCTTGTGAGTCTCAAGAGCTCAAGACCTCTCAGGTCTCATCTCACGCTAGTTGTGATGTAACTTGCAAGCCAACTTGCATACCTAATCTATTAAGGTTGATGTGACAGCTGCATTAATTATAAAGTTGGTATTTTTCTTCCCCATACAGGCAACCAGCTTGCAATTAGTTAAAAGCATGACATCTACTCCAACTAGGTGTACTTACAAAGCTTCTCATTGGCTAAGTATTTAAAACTTGTAATCATTACATGCCAATTCTTAAACTACAAATATAAGGAGATCCACCAAATTTACGAGTCAGTCCTCTTCATTTGCATCAATCTTTGTCTTCAACATATTTATTTCTCTCATTTACTCTCTCTGAAATTTCATCAACATCACTATAAATTCTACATTTATTGCTTGATACAATTCAAATACGAGTTTCCCGCGTAAACAAATTCGTTTGTTGAGTCAAGGCAAAATTTGGCATCAACAAGATTTAATTTTTTTGAATAGAAAAAATGTTCGAGATTGGAAAAGCTCCCGTTTCACTGATTTTTATATGTAGTTTTGTTTGGATTTAATATCCTATATCGTCTTTTATATTTCTTTAATTTTTTCTTTAGTTATTTAACTAAATATTTTAATTCTTCAAAATATAATACTATAGTTTTAGCAGTTCAAATTCAATTTTTTAAAGAGAAATTTTTAAAAATATGAAACACGCTGCATATATGAAATAAAATTGATTACCTAGATTTTAAATATGGATCACTTTCTATATATTTATATTTAATGGATGAATTCATACATATATACTTAATTATATTCAAAAACTTAAATTAGAAATACAAAACATCCATTAAAAGCTATTTGGGTCCTGGAACGAAATCAAAGTAAATGAGGTGTTATTTATATGATAATTTAGTTTTTTTAACCATTTTTAATTGCTTTTGCCTTATACTGAAATTATATCTTATTAGTTTACTATTTTATTAAATAGACTTTTGTCAGATAAATGTTAGAGATGATTTAAGTAAATTCTTCCGGACTATCATCATTTGTTAAACAGAAATAGTTTATTTTAAATAAATGCATTCATCATCTTATTATAACCACTTACTTTGAAAAGTTTTTTTAAAAAATTGGACTGATTTATACCAAGTGCTTATTATGTTACTTATTTTATAATCATTTAACAATCTTTCATTCTCATCTTACAAACATTATTTATATATTTCAAAATGTTCTAACATATTCACTCAAAAAATAAATAAAATCATTTCTAATAAATACTTAATAATTAACATTTAAACGTTTATAAAATATCTTTTATAATATAGTTAGAGCATCCACATTAGTATTATTAAATTTAGCTATCTATATAAGCAAAAAATGCAGTTTAGATTGTTATTAAATGTCACATATACAAGTTAAATTTAACGACTATTAAAGTATAATATTAGGTGTATTAAACAAAATCACTAAAATCTACTCAAGTCCAAATGAGCCATATTATCTTCAAAAGTTATTGGTCAAACTTTATTAAATAAATAAAAAAAATTTGAAAACCATTAAATTCTAGCAAAGTTGTTAAAATTATTGTTAAAGTTAACAACAAATTTTACAACCAACCAAAAAGATTCGTTTTAACAACTTTCTTAATACCAATAATGTAGGTAATTTTTTGAATTGTTAATTAATAACTTCACTAACAACCTTATTTAACACTATCTATATGGATGCTCCCATGATAAGATAACAAAATATTACTGTAGACCAGTGTCTTCAATCATACATTATTTAATCTTACGTATTAACTATTATATGTAATTTGTTTTGGTATTACACTTGGTGAAAATCTAGTATTTGAGGATAGAAAGGATTTTTTTTTATTTGTTTAGAAAGAGAATAGAAAGATTTTATGGAAATTAATTTATTTTAAATCAAAATTTTTTTATTTATTTAAGTGAATTCAATTAGATCTCAAGTTTTAACTTAAACGAATATATTCCACTTTTTAAACAGCATTTTTAAATTCAAAGAAGAACACATTTAAATTTTGGTTGCCGCAAAATTTTAATGACAATTGCAAATTAACACACAAGTAAAAAAAACCCTGCGTCTTTCTTGCAAATCATTTCCGAAGTCTTGCGTAGAATAATATTATATTTTTTTCGGAGGATTTACTATAGCCTCGCAAGGTATTCCACAATTGATTAGAAATGATTTCTTAGTAGATGTTGTAATTTCTTGAAAGCGTAAGGGTAACGTTCACGATGTGTTAGACTATGAGTAACTACTGGCTACTATATAAAGTGTTGGGTTTTTTGTCAAAAATAATTTAAAGTTGAAAAGAAAAATGAAAGAAAAAGAATCTTTAGAGGAAAAAGAATATAAATCATAAAAGGAATTGTCTTATCCTCTAAGTCAATAAAGCTTATAAATAGACGTGTCTTCCTCTTTTTTTATACACACGTAGTACAAGTGAGTTGACGGAAAAATCGGTGAGTCTAGCACCTTGAAGAGTTTTCTTGTAACTCTTTGTGGTTTACTTAAAGGGTAGAAAATTAGATGTAGTAAAACTCACGGTGATTTTTCCAGTGTCACTTGGGTCGGGTCAGAGAGTCTTGTGAAGAAAAATAGCAGCCTAGGATCTTGAGATTTTTTGTATTCTTTACAGGTTGGGGAAATGATAGAAATTAGTAGATGCGATAAAACTTGTTATATTTTTCTCGTAACACTTGGGGGATTGATTTGGCGAGTGAAAATTCTATATAGTTGTAGCGGCTTTAATCATATTTTGGAAAGTTTTGACAGTTCATAAATTTGTCTTCGTCTTTTATTTTTTCTTGTCTCAATTAAATTCCTTGAACAACGGTCTTGCGTGCGTAATCAAGGGATTTGCCTTAATTCCTAAAAGTGGTATCAGAGCGTAAGGTTTTGTTTGAGGTGGAGTACAAGAAATATATGGCAAGGTGTGGATGGGAAAAAATTAAGTTTGACTTGTGGCTAGAACAAGTCTGGAAGTTCTTGATTTCGGTTGGACTATTTAAAATTTTAAAAGGAAAATCGTCCCCGTATTCGGACAAAGTTGTTGGAGTCAGTATGAACGATGGTAATTGGGAAGATTTAGATTTAAAAACTGGAAGTAGGATGTGTCTTCATCTAGCCACGAATGTTCTTGTAAATATTCATAAAATATTTCCTGTGAAGAAGCTGTGGGGTCAATTTAGAGAGGTACATCCGATAAAGGGTTCTTCAAATCTAGTGCACTTGAAGGAATGGTCCACTTCGTTGCGAGTTGGTGCAAGTACAAAAATTCTCAATGGGATCGTTTGGAAACTGGTGGTTGTTGTAACTTGTTGGTATTATAGACTAGCTGACCACGTGAGAAAATACTGTCCAGGTGGAGTAGGTTCAACTACTGTCCAGATTTGGACAATCCGACTCTCTTGGTGTGAGGGCGGTGGAGATGTATTAAGAAATAAGTGGGTACATCTCCATGGCGTGTCGCTAGGTGCCATGGTAAATGATGTGTGTTACTTCTAGCTTTTGTATTTACACACGAGCATTGGTTGGCGGTGATGCAGGGTGTGTGCTTATAGTAATGTTGATGGCTAATGAGCTCTTTAGAAACTAACAAGAGAGTTGCACTACAAATATCAACAAATTTATTTCGATATTGAGCCTATGAAATGCTTGAAATTTGTTGTTAATTCTGAGTACTTATACGCATGTGGTGGAGTATGGGACTGTCAAAGTGTATCAAAAGCTTGTCTGGTAATTTCTCAAATATTGTGTATAAGACTGGGGAAGATGAAGATTTTGGCTTATTTTGGCAAGGTGGAGATTGTTGGGTTTTTTGTCAAAAATAATCCAAAATTAAAAAGGAAAAGGAAAGAAGAAGAATCCTTAGAGGAAAAAGAATCCAAATCATAGGAAGAATTGTCTTGTCTTCTAAGTCAACAAAGCTTATAAATAGACGTATTTTGTTCTTCTTTTATATACAAGTGGTACAAGTGAGTTGAAGGAAAAATTGATGAGTCTAGCACCTTGAAGAGTTTTCTTGTAACTCTTTGTAGTTTACTCAAACAGTAGAAAATTAGATGTGGTAAAACTCGGGGTGATTTTTCCGGTGTCACTTAGGTCGGGTCTGTTGTGAGAAAAATAATAGCCTAGCGTTTTGAGATTTCTTGTATTCTTTGAGGGTTGGGCAAAGGGTAGAAATTGATAGATGCGATAAAACTTGTTATATTTTTCTTGTAATACTTCGGGGATTGATTTGGCGAGTGAAAATTCTGTATGGTTGTAGCGGCTTTAATCGTATAGTGGAAAATTTTGACAGTCTGTAAATTTGTCTTTGTTTTTTTTGTCTCAATTAAATTCCTTGAACAACAATCATGCGAGCGTAATCGAGGAATTTGCTTTAATTCCCATCATAAAGATGATTTAAACTTTAAAAGGGCAAGGTGATACTCCTTTTGTCCCATCAAAATAGTCTGCTATTTCTTTTTTATCCGCTTTAAATTGCAGTCTACTTTCTTTATTTAATTTCTTAGTTTTTTTATATTTATCTATTTAATGTGCATTGTTATCAATAAATAAAAACTACTAAAGTTTAAAAATAATTAAATGAAAAGGTATATTAGGAAAAACATTCATAAATTCCATCTTGCCAAGAATATTAATTGCACTTTCTTAATCTATATGAAAGTCAGAAGGGACTATTTTCACGGATATTAATTGAGAAGGTCAATCTATTGTCATAATGGGATGTGGCGTTCATTTAGTTGTCACCCAAGCTTGTACTCAGCACGGGTGTATTCTTTTATTCTACTACCTCCGTCACAAAAAGATGGTCTAATTTTTCTTTTTTGTTTATCTTAAAATATGGTCCAGTTTCATTTTTAAAAAGTAGTTGAAATATTACTTCTCTTATATGCCTCTATTTAATGTGCATAGTTATTAAAAAAATAAAATTATTAAAATATAATAATTAATATGGAAATGTTAAAATTTATTTTTTCAATACTAATAAATAAACTTTTCTTAATCTATGTGAAAGAAGGCATATGACCATCATTTTTGACCGGAGGTAGTATGAGGTAGTAAAATCCTTTGCATTCTTTTAAGCGCTTTTTATTCAATATCGTTTTGCTTCATTACAATGCTTAATATGTTGGATAAATTCGATATGTGGGCTATACACATGTAATTTTAATGTGCGAATTTAGAGATGGCAAAATGTCTCATCAGGCCGTGTTTGCACTTGGCTCAAGCTCATCTGCCGGCGAGCCCGAGCCAAAACTCGCAGCTCACCATTTTGAAAATCTATTTGCACTCGGGTTGGCATTTTTATGAGCCGAGCCCCGGCTCGCGAGCAGCTCAAGAGCTCATCATTTTGACGAGCCACTCACCAACAAGCATGTTCGCGCTCGGCTCGCCCTTCCTAACGGATCTTTGTGCCCAAGCTTGGTCTCGCTTTTTTGCCGAATGGCTCGTCTCTGCAATCTCTCTTTATATTCTCTTTGATTCAACATTGAATTTAGAGATCATGTTTAGGGTTATGAATATAATTATGGCTTTTATATGATTTCGCTTCGGTTATTTTTTCCAGATCAAGTGGTATCAGAGGCTACTCATGGTTGACTTCGTTGACAATTCATGAATTTTGAAAATTTTGAGCATTAATTTTGGTTTTTTATGCAATCTGAAATTATTAGATTATTCGATATTTCATGTAATTCGTTCATTTTGGGTGTTAAATTCCTGATACACACATGTGATTAACTACCAAATACTATGCGTGGCATGAGATCCCATAATTTGTGACGTTGAATTCGTTTATCGGATGTTGCATGTAGTTTTGGTACATGTGCATCAATGCATTGATTAAATCGGTGAATAGTTGACAAATGATTCAGTTGGTGAATAGTTGAGGAATTGAATCAATTAATATATGTGACATACATTTTTTTTAGTGGATTTCCCCAACTTTCAATTCGGCTTTGGTCATTCAGCAACCACCAATTTTGGATTCGTGTTATTTCCTATAAATACATGCATCATTCAATTTAATTCTGAAATTGATTCCCAAAATTTAAGAATGGAAAAAGATTTTTTTTAGAAAGAGAATAGAAAAAGCTTTATGGAAATTAATTAACCTATTTTAAATCAAATTTTTATTTTAATTATTATTTATTTAAGTAAAATCAGTTAGATCTCAATTCATTCTAAATTCGACCTTCTAATCCTCAATCAATTACATTTCTTTTTTACCAGCCAATTACATTTTTTTAAGTCGATGACCAGTTTTGGACTTTGGTTTTTCAAACATTGCTTGTTGTAAATAATTTTCAAAAATAGCACATTTTATAAATTTCATTAATGAACAAATTCTATAATTTCCATGACCAAATTCTGCAACAAATCAAGTTTTATTTAATTTGAAACATAGCTTCTCTAATTAGATTGCTCAGTTGATCAATTGATGCAACAATTTACATAGATTGTCTTTATGATACTATTTATATTTTGTTAGTGTCTTATGATCATTTTAAATAGACATTTTTTGTCATTCATGAGTATTAATCATGTACAAGATTAGGAACACATAAAAATTAATGATGAAAAGTAGAAGATGCCACGAAGTAAATTGTTTGTCGTATTTAGTCACCAAGAATTTGCTATTGCCGTTTAACTGGTAAGTGAAAGTTGCATAATAAATCCTTTATCTTCTCGACAAGTTCAAATACACTCCTGCCATTTTAATAATATTGTCAACACGGTCCTCAACATTTTATCACCATCATCATCATTATTGCTTTAACGACTCTAGTCAACGACCCGAATTTGTTTTTAGCTACAAAATGTGATTTTAGTAAGCATTTATAGAAAGTGGATTTATAAGTTGATTTAAAAATTCAAATTTTGTATAGATATCGAGATTTAATTGTGCTATGTAAAGATTATGATTAAAATGATGTAAAAGTTCACACCACATTAAATATGTGGTTAAATGTGAGATTACAATATATCTAAATTTTGAAATTTAAATTAGTTGATAAATAGAATTGATTAAATGAAAAATAATACTTAATTTGGAAACTCATGGTTTCTACGAACTTGATCTCCCACGAAAGTCTGCACGGGGTAGGCAGCCAGACTGACATGTGCCGTGCGGAAATGTGCGCCGCGTGAAACCATGTCAGCTTAGCAGCGTAACCTGCGCAGACTCTAATGGGAGAATAGAACTATTGTTTCCAGCAATGTCGACGATTACTTGTAATGTCATAGACATCTTATGAAACATATAAGTCCTGTTGGTATTAGATTCCTTATTATACATGGGAACATATGAAAAAGTCATAATAAGAAGTCATCGCAGTGTTGACATGTAATTTCACATATTTTTTTTTTAATTCCTAGTCATGAGGGGCCATTTCACCTTTCTTAGCACTTCGCTTCATAAGAACTTCTCCGATAACTTTCTTTATCTTAAAAGAATATACTGCATTTTTTAAAGAGTACATTTAAAAGAATTCTTAACATTCTCCCAAAAAAAAAAAAAAAACCAAAACTCTGTTTTCAACAATATATTTTACTTGCTTCAAGAACAATGTATTTTATTCTTTATTTTAAATTTTATATTTCATATTTCTATACGTTAATTACTAGTAAGATTGAATATAGTTTTGATAAAGCAAAAAAGGACTATTGAAACTTGGTAACTATTAAATTACTCTATTCGTCTCATAAAGATAGTCCAGTACACTATCGTTTGTCCCAAAAAGGATTGTCCATTTACTATATTGAGCATGTCTTCAATTTTCATTTTCTTATATGTCCCACAAAAATATTCTAATTTTCCTTTTTCATCTATCTCAAAATATAGTCAACTTTCGTTTTAGAAATGGAGTTGGAATGTAAATTTTTGTATACCCTTATTTAATGTGTATTGTAAATAACAAAATAATATTATCTAAAATGAAATATTTATTTAATAAATGAAATGGTACATTAGAGCAATGATATTAAATTTTACCTCTCCAACACAATTAAATGCACATTTATTAATATTTATGAAAAATGGAATTGGACAATCTTTGTGTGACGAGTGTATACATTAAAAGTATTTTTAAATAATTAATGGGACATAAGTATATAGAGAAAATACAGGAAAAATTTAATATTTCTACTATATTTGCTGTTATTTTAAATTTATGTGAAAAACTATTAGGCTGTTTTTGTAGGACGGAGGGGTATAAAATTTTAGTTGCCCTCTATAAAATGAGTGTACAATTGAAATAACTCCAAGCAAGTCTCAATGGCTGCACATCAAAGAAATTATCATATCATGAGCATGGCTATTGTGCTCTTGCTCCTGCACCTGCATTTTGGGCTGATAGTGGCATCCCGGCCGCTGCAAGTCAGTCAAGTATTGCCCACGGCTCGAAACCTCCGTCGGCCAAAACCGCCATTAGTTGGTCTCCGACTCAACCGGTATAAGAAAGCACAGATACATGCATTCAGGCCAACTAATCCTGGACATAGTCCTGGTATGGGTCATCGATCACCACCAGGCAAATGTTAACTAGTCAACTATTTCAACAAGTTATGGGGTTGATTGTGGAATAAAATTTGTATGGGTTGGGAATTCTGTTTGAAGTTATTGTATAATTTTCCATGCAAATGCAATAATCTTTTTCCTTTTTTGTTTCTATTTTCCTCTTTTTTTTTTTTTTGGTTGATCATTCAAAAGTGTTCAATCAAAGCTGAGTTATAATTTCCTTTGATGTGTTTATTATACTGCCAATCAGTTGGCGTGTCTGTGTTTCTTTTTCTAATAAACATTACTATTTGTTATAGTAAGAAATTACGCTTATGGTAATATTCGGTTGTGTGGTTACAAAAAGCTGTAATAGTTGAGATTTGGTTCTCGCATTCTATTTTTTCTGAGGATAGACTAGCACGATCTCCCACAATTGATTAGAATTTAAAAGGAAACAATGACAAAAATGTCATAATTACAGTGGTTAATACCATTAATACAACTTTGACCTAAAATTCCAGCCATGTCAACAATTGACCAAGGATTGGACCGAAACGCCCCTACACGAGGCTTGATAGAGTCAACTTCTCCAATTAAAAAAGGAATATTTTGTCTAAAATTAGAGGATATACAGAATGACGTGCTTATGGAATGGTTAATCTAAGAAAGCTATCTCTTTTACTGGGTAATTGGGTGGGAATGAATTCCCACGCTCAGGGTCGATGCACATACAAGCTATTGAAGGGTTTTCTTCTATTGGTCGTTCTTGAAAAAACTAGATTTGGGAATTTGGATATATAATTTTATTTTGGGAGCCATAAATTCGAAAATAATTCAATAGCTTAGATGTTTGGATTTGAAAAAGAAGCGGTGACAATAGCTAACGGCGGCAATGGAGAGTTTGGCGGTACTCAAACATCAACGACATCTGTTGCTGGACGGTATGATTAAATGTGGGGATTTTAGCTGCAGATTGGAGAAGGTGTTGCACTTCATTCATATTTAAGGTGTTTCACCCCCTCGAGTTTTGAATTTTCAGAAACCATTCCTTGAATTTAAGGTTTTCAGATCAAAGACTTGTATATTTGACAAATTTTGGGTACAATTACAATTTTGAGATTTAAGTTCGTCTGATGCAGATTTTTTGCCACATTTGATTTTGAAAAAGTGCTCGGTAGGTCCCTCTAATATCTGATTGCGCCAGAAAGTTCCCACAAAATATTGACTTTCTTTATTAGCTTTACTATGTTTGGTAACAATTTAAAAACACCTCAAATTTATCAATCTTTTAAATTTCAACTTTTAGACACATAACAATACCACATTTAACCACATATTTAATTTGACTTGAACTCTTACATCATTTTAATCATTACTTTCACAAGGCACAATCAAATCTCAACACCTATACAAAATTTAAAATTTAAACCCATTTATAAATCCACCAATTTATAAATCGTTACCAAACAAACCCTTTATTTAATTTCAAAAGGGTTAATTTCACAAATCGTCTCCAATCTTTTAGTTTAGTCTCAATTTCATCTACAACGTTTGTTTTGTCACCCCCATAGACCCCAACCTTTTATAAATTTGCACAAATCGCCCATTTTTACACTATTCCACCAAAATTTTAACAAAAGAACGATTATACCCTCTTAAACCATTTAAATTTTTTTTAAAAAAGTTTGAAAATAATAAAAAACTTAAAAACCACCACACCCCACGTCCCCCTCCCACATTCGGCAGGAAGTCCGGCTGCTGGCCGCCAGAGTTGCTGTTCCGACAGAAATGACAGCGAAATGGGGGATTCTCCCCCCATTTGTGCTGCTTCGGCAGCATTTACAGCGAAATAGGGGGATTCTCACCCCACCATTTCACCAAAATGCTGAAATTTCCAGCATCACAAAATGGGGGGGGGGGATAATCCCTCTTATTTCGCTGCAAATGCTGTCGCACAAATGGGCGGAGAATCCCCCCATTTCGCTGTCATTTCTGGCAACGATCCCCCCTCCCCCATTTTGGCAGCAAATGCTGCCAAAAATGGCAGTAATTTTACTATCATTTCCAGCAGCATTTGTGTTGCCGGAGCAGTACAAATAGGGGGGATTCTCCCCCTATTTTGGTAGCAACTTTGGCTGTCAACAGCCGGACTTCTGGCTGGAGGGGGAGGGGGAGGGGGACGTGGGGTGAGTGGCGTGGGTGGGGGTGAGTTTTAAGTTTTTTATTATTTTCAAACTTTTTTAAAAAAATTTAAAAGTTTTCGGGGCGTATAATCGTCATTTTGTTAAAATTTTGGTGGAATAGTTTAAAAATAGACGATTTGTGCATATTTATCAAAAGTTAGGGGCTATGGAGTGACAAAATAAAAGTTGTGAATGAAATCGGGACTAAACTGAAAGGTTGAGAACGATTTGTGAAATTAACCCATTTAAGAAACACGCCCGAGTTGGGTTACTACATAATATTGGTAGGGGTAATGCTGTCATCGTCTAATAGTAAATTTGTTTGACCTTTCTCAAATGGGCCGATACGCTCACATGATATCTTTTGGAATAAATAATACTATATAGTACTAGTGATTATTGGTATCAGTCTAAATAACAACTAATATTGTATTAAATGATATAAATGAAATTAAATAGTAAAATAAAAGACCCACTTGATTTAACTTATCATTTAATATCGTCTTGATATAGTGTCAAGCACTACTAATAATAAATAGTATTACTCTTTTGGAATGTGTCTCCAACTGTAACAAATCTAATTTTGTTTGAGCCAAAATCCGAACCTTAAGACTATTAATTGCAAGTAAACGCCTCGTGACTTCCCTTACAACTCCCTAGAAAGTTCATAGTATTTTGAACCCCCTACACAGCATTTTGAGATTGACTTGTCCGTACAAAGTATATGCTTAGAGCTTGTTTGATGCTCGTTTTTTTTTTTAAATTGAGAGAATTTATAATGAGGAGAGAGGGAGAATGTGTATTGAGAATGTAAAAAGGTGTAAAATATGTGATTATAATAAGGCCATTTAGGACACTTTAAGACAATTGTATGACACATATAGTATTTCACAGTGGCTAATTATATTCATACTACAATTTTTATGTAGTGCAACACATTTTTATTGCATTAAAAGGGTTTAATCTTGGTGTATTACTATATTTGAACCCTCTATTTTTTCTTCATATTTTTAACACTAGTTTTTCGATAATTAACCCACGTGGTCTATAGATAATGATTTGTATTTAAATATTATGTTATTGGGTTTTAATATTAAGAACAATTTTTATAAATTTTTTATTTGCAATATTTTATTTATTTAAATTCAACAAAGTTATACAAGTTTTTAGACAATCATGTAGAGCAATTCTTTTGACAAAAATTATCGTTATGAAGATAATGCATTATGTACGGAAAGTTAGAGGGAAATAGAAAAAAAAAGTTGGGATTTGATTACAATAAAAGTAAAACGTTAAGAATTTTTAATGCAATTATAACATGGTGTAGCAAACAAATACGGTGGTGTGGATATAATTACCCATTCACAGTATAACTTTGCTTTTGGGGATTTTCATATTTGCTTTTGGGGATTTTCATATTGCTTTTGAATATTTTTGTCATTCATCCATTTGGAAATGATTTCTTAGTAGGTGGTGGAATTTCTTGAAAGTTAAAGTTCATGATGTGTCAGACTGTTTTTTTTTAAAGTACAATTATAAATATGTTTTTTTTCTAAAAGTACAATTACAAATATGCATTATAGCAGTACAAATGCGCATAGATATTTATCCTACTAAAACACAGCGTCAAAAAAATCAACAATACAAAATCACATATAGTGAGAATACACATTACAATAAAATATAGAAAATACCCTATATAGAGAAATCGAATGTGAAACCTTTACATCCCAGTATCTCAGCGCTCCTAACCAAATAGACTATGCCTCATTGGCGATGTGTCAGACTGGTAGTATAACTACCATGGCAAAATGACATTAATTGGGAGGTCGATATTGTCATAGTGGGATGTGGGGCTCCTTTATTTGTCACCTAAACTTGTATTTAGCACAGGTGTATTCTTTTATGGTATGAGATGATTGACCTTTAACGAGTTAAATCCTCGTTTACTAAGAGTATCTTTAATGCTCTATTTTATAGACCTAGTCCATTAGAGAAGAGAGAGTGAAAGAAGTTAATTATTTTAAGTAAATATGAATAGAATGAGGTGTAGAGAAAAAAGCGAGAAAAATGAAAAAGAGGAGAGAGATTGAGATAAATTTAAAAATAATGATAAAATAGTAGTTGATTGGATGAAGGTGGGGGTCTATTTGTGGACCGACCTTAAAATAGATAAAATTACGAAACCCACGATTTTTTTTTTGTGTCTCTCTCTTTCTTCAAATGGACCTAATGCATTTTTTAGAGCATTAGAGATGCTCTAAGTTACAAGTGCAAATTTTGCTTTCTTTTAAGCTTTCCGGTTTTCAGTTATCTTTTCCCTAAAGAAATGGGGATACTTCATTTTAATGCTTAATAAAAAATATTTAGGTAAAGAAATGAACTCAAAAAAAGAGAGTAACCTTGTAGTATTTAACTTCCCCAGTCACGTCTGTCCAATATCACAAGTCTCAAAGAGTATAGCATCATAACGTCAAGTAGAGCACCAATAGTGCTACAATATAAGATTGGGGTTCCATCTAATTAAAGAGTAGCCCAAACAATTTTTATGTTAGATATTTTTTTTATACTAATTTTTCGATGTGCTTGTTAACGTACTTGAACTCCGTGTGCTTATTTGATTATTAACCAGATCAAATTGTTTATTTTAACTTAACAAGCTGTGACCCCATATTATGATTTAGAATTCATTTTAAAATGTCAACCTATTAAGATGAGTAGTCTAAGTAATTTTTATATTAATTATTTATTTTATAATTTTATAATGTGGAATTTATCCCTTTAACACTAAATAGCATTACTATTTACTATTTACGCGGTGATTTTTTTCCCATTATAATTTATAAATGGACTTGGGCAATCCTTTCCACTTAATTAAGTACTGTGTGTAAGGAGGTATACTGGCTCGTCTAATGGTTCAGTGCGTCAACACCTCATCCACTACGTCTTAGACGCAATTGGCTGTCGTATGTCTTAGTCGCAATCGGCAGTTCCCAATATTGTGACTCACCTTGACTTGGGTACGTATTCCTCGTCCAAACGGTATGGCTTCAGCATATTTCCTAGAAGACCATGTGGATCTTCAAAATGTTGGGTCGATCAAGGCCGTAGGACACCTTGCCCATGTTAGCAACAAGGAACGACCCCTTCTTATATTGTAGAGATTTTTGTTGATGTAATTGGTAAAAATTAGTCACACGAATTTTTCAATATTCAACTGTTAAATATGTGTTCTTCAATAGGATGTTCTTTTCTGGTCTTTGATAGTATATTCAATGTTCTGTTGGGTAAAGTCAGTAGAATCTCTGAATCTTGGGAATTTTAGCTACATGATCTGGATAGAACTTGTAAGGCATAATATCATGTTCTTGTATGGAGCGCTTTCTTTATGGGATCAAAAAATGGATGGAAATTGTTCATAAGAACCTTTTGTGCATATTTTTGAAACACAGCCTTGGAAAAAAGGTTAAGGGATAAAATTGTTTCTTACAAAGTTTGGGACCTTTTGTGAATTTGACCCTGATATTTAGTTATATATGAATCAATCTTCAGGGTCGTTTGGTAGACGTTGCATATTTTTTATCATACAAATGATGTATTCTCATATGATAAAAAGATGCTACCCTAACTCAAGTAATTCAACGATACTAGAGTGATTAATTTTGGTAGATCTGTGATTTATATGTTTACTTTTGAGTCTTTGATATGGATACATATCTTCGTAGGAGATTCAGAGAACTAGAAAATACCAGAATGACAATACACTTTCGAGACTCTCATTGTGTTGTTCAATTAGCTCACCTTAGTGACATCTTTGTATAGGTATGCATAGATACAAGGCCGGCCAATAGATTTCGGGGCCCTATACGAAATTTAAATGGGGGCCCTTTTTCAAAAAATAAAATAAAATAAAATTTGTGGGTATAAGGATTTAACCTCTAACCTATAACTAAAGACGAAAACTTAAATGTATAAGTTTACCACTAGGCTAAAAAACAATTTATGCTAAAATTGTATACACATTATTTTTATTGTCCTTTTTGGACATATATTTCAAAAAACTCGACTCCAAACTTTTCGATACTTTCCAACTAGGGGCCCTAATTGACCACTGTGGTCGATTAGCATCAGGGCCCGGTCCTCCATAGATATCCTTGATCTCCCAGGACCGTGGACTGTAAACACTTTCGTTTGCGAATGTTTGAGATTTAAGTTACTATTACAAGGTTTTCTAATGAACCAGATCTGACTCCTTGTATAGAACGAGATTACCAATCAAAATCAGCCAAGTCACATGACAACTTCAAGAGTGATAAATGTCACATACTTTTCGTCCCTCACATTAATTAGCTTGCGGACTTAGCTTCGTCCATCGTTTCATCCCCTTGCGATATAACGCTAAGTCAGCCTTTACTTCTTAGACAGGTGCTAGTGATGAGAGATCGACAACTGAATGACAATGACAATAACAATAAGAAAATACACACAGAGGCACCTAGGAACATTAATGTAAACTAGTTAAGTCACCCGTGCAATATGGGTAGAAAAAATTATTAAAATATATCTTCGTAGAAAATATAGAAATACAAGTATACATTAATTAAATCATTAAAATCAATTAACTTAGTAATAGTGAAGTTTAAGATCGCTCATAAGACAATATACATTCTTACATCTAATCTCTAGTTGGGGCGGAGCCAGCTGTCGATATCGGGGTGTGCCGAAAATGTAGATTAATACTAATTTGTATATTAAATTTTTTTGTAATTTTTTATATAGTCAAAAAATGTATTTATGTCAAAATGAGGTGTGCCCGGGCAAATGGTGGCACCCCCTTGCCTACACTCCTGATCTCTAGTACATATGTAATAATGGGAAAAATCTGTTACCATCATTCAATACATTCGAAAAAGTAAGTTTAATGACAAATGTACAATATTATCAAATTTAAATTTGCCATCTCTATAATTAAAGTTAGTCACTAAATATAAAAGATTCCAACCTGAATAATAGATCATGAAAGACAAAACATGAGTCGAACAACATATTATAAGTATTAAAATTATTTGTTGTATATATTTTTACGTATAGGTTCAGAAAGATGAAATGTGACGAAAATTCAAATAGAAAAATGTGTTCTAATATACATTTAACTTATTAAGTCATTACCAACTCAATGCATTACATTTTACACCAAATCCAAATTTTCAGATATCATACCGCTCAATTGAAGTAAGGTCAGAAATAGAGGTATTTGTAGAAAGAAATAATGCCAATAGAGGAATAAATCTTCAAATATAATAAATCTAGAAATTGCAGGCAGGGCAAAAAATGAAATATGATAGATATCATATTTTAATTAATTTTGAAAATGGAAGGAATTTTAACAGTAAGAATGACAATGAGAGGGATACTAGTCGGATACACTTCCCCATATCTTGCCCAGTTTCTATCAA
Organism: Nyctanthes arbor-tristis; assembly: GCA_963692815.1. Taxonomy (NCBI): domain Eukaryota; kingdom Viridiplantae; phylum Streptophyta; class Magnoliopsida; order Lamiales; family Oleaceae; genus Nyctanthes; species Nyctanthes arbor-tristis. Next base: position 1,228 of record CAVNYN010285407.1, on the reverse strand, counting down.
CCACACTCTATACTCACCCCATACCTGTTCGAATCAGGTACATGGTATAGTGGTTTAGGTCAACTAGGTAAACAATATTTAATACCTGTCCCATTTTCAAAAATCCTAATAAAACTAAAAAAAATAAATATAAAATACGTAAAAAAAATATTCAAATAACATTAAGTTCACCAACAAACATGGCGGCGATGGTAAATGAACGAATAAGATGGATTAGAGTTTATTTTAGAATTGGCTTTTTAGATTTGATATTTTAATTTATTAATGAAAAATTTTAACAAATAAAAAATAGGCAAAGTGATTAAGTTTTTTAGTACTAAACTCAATTGTAATAGGTTCAAATCTTCTTTTAGTTCTTTCACAATTGATTTTGGTTATAAAAAAAAAAATTACCGCAAGATTTACCAAATAAAAAAGCGAGAAAATCGTGGTACAAAAGTTACCGATATTTAATTCTCTTAATTAATATATATAGAGATATATAGATTAGAGCTTGAGTTATTCTATTCGTACGTATGAGTTAACTTAATTTCTCACAAATTAGACAGTTATTCTATTCGTAAGTATGAGTTTACTTAATTTCTTACAAACTAGACACTTGACAGGATCTCATTTTTTACCCATCACATTACATTTAAATCAAAGGTCATCAAATGACCACATGTATGTGTGTAAAACTTTAAGTAAAACTTTTAAGTACAAACATATTTTTCCTTAGAGCTTTGTACACTTGAAGAGAGCTTGATTACAACTTGGCTATGCGTGGCTATATACAAATGAGAACTTCATACCCCTATTTATATTCCCACTTCCTCAAAATGGACAGTGAAGATTAATTTGGTCCTATGGCTATGATAGAACCTCTAGAATACTCTACAAGAATGTAGAAGATATTTAAGTACCAAAACATTCAAGAGCACATCTATAGAAACCTCCACGTTCTTCTACGGCACTATGGGACATACATCATAGAATGTTCCACACAGTTCTAGCCTACTCCAAACGCGACATCCTTAAAGTCATCTAGAATCCTGACGCGTCAGTACACTTTCTGCAAGATTTTAGACATTTCCACCAAATACAACCCTGGAACCTTTCAGAACCCACTCTTTCTAGCAAGTCCTTCAAGCTTCCGGAACGTTCTACTACCTTCTGAGTATGCTGTACCCGCTACTGTGCCACTCAGCTATGGATGTACGCCCCTTATCGTGTGCCTCCGTTCTACCTG
>CAVNYN010285406.1:0-20819 GCA_963692815.1 Nyctanthes arbor-tristis | reverse complement strand
GTTTGTAGTAATGTCGATGGCTGATGAGTTCTCTGGAAAGCCAACGAGAGAGTTGCACCACAAATTTCAACAGGTTTATTTCGACATTGAGCCGATGAAATGCTTGGAATTGTTGTTAATTCTAAGTGGTTATATATACTCATGTGGTGGAGTATGGGACTGTCAAAGTGTGTCAAAGGCTTGCCTAGTAATTTCTCAAGTATTGTGTATAAGACTGTAGAAGATGAAGATTTTAGCTTATTTTGACAAGGTGAAGATTGTTGAGTTTGTTGTCAAAAATAATCCAAAGTTGAAAAGGAAAAGGAAAAGGAAAGGGAAAGAAGAAGAATCCTAGGAGGAAAAGGAATCCAAATCATAGAAGGATTGTCTTGTCTTCCAAGGAAACGAAGCTTATAAATAGAGATGTTTTCTTCTTCTTTTATACACAAGTGGTACAAGTGAGTTGAGAGAAAAATTGGTGAGTCTAGCACTTTGAAGAGTTTTCTTGTAACTCTTTGTGGTTTGTTCAAAGGGTAGAAAATTAAGTGTGGTAAAACTCGGGGTGCCACTTGGGTCTGGTTAGAGAGTCTTGTGAAGAAAAATAGTAGCCTAGCGTCTTGGGATTTCTTGTGTTGTTTGCTGGTTGGGCAAATGGTAGAAATTGGTAGATACGGTAAAGCTTGATATATTTTTCTTGTTATACTTGGGAGATGGGTTTTAGCGAGTGAAAATTCTGTTTGATTGTAGCGACTTTAATCATACACTGAAAAGCTTTGACAGTCCGTTAAATTCGTCTTCATCTTTTATTTTTCTTGTTTCAATTAAATTCCTTGAACAACGGTCCTACGGGCGTAATAGGGGAATTTGCATTAATTCCCAACCGTTTAGACCAGATCAAATTCAAGAAGATTTCAGAGAATAGACATCATGGACTTTAATGTGTGTTACACATACATTTTTGTCCTTAAAATGTATTGCCCGAACTTTAAGGTAATAGGCATGTTAGATCCTCGACGTCTCTTCTTTATCAAAGGACCTTAGAATTTGTCTTGCCTAAATTACCAAGAAATACTTTCTTGAAGTATCCTCCAAATTGGTGAATATATTGACCTCAAGAAACACCATAAAGAAAGACCAATTCATCATATGAGAACTTGAGTTATACAAAAATACACTATAGTTCCTTTAGTAGTAAGCCTTACAGGAGTCTCAAGTGATTCTACTACAAATAGATTTTCCAGAGTTCTACCATCGTAGTGAAGAATCTATTGGAACATAATCTTCATTTTTTTTTTTAAGAATTAACATAATCTTCATCATGTGTGTGTGTGCGTGAAAAAAAATAAAAAATAAAAAAATAAAAATAAAAAAAAAGGAAAAATTGATCTCCTATGCTAAGTATTTAATATCACATTACATGAATAACACTTGACGATTGTTACTATTGTTGACACTTACAATGAATTGAACTCATCATTTACGTCATTATTTATTAGTTAGACAGTTGTAGATGACATTATTCAGCACAAATTAAATCTTCAAATATATTACCTCTTTTCTTTTTCTTTTTCTTTTTCCTTTTACTTTCTCTTTTTCTTTTTTTTTTTCTTTTTTTTTTTTGGGGTGGGGGGGTGGTGTGGTTATGGGGAAGGAAATATGACCTCCTTTCTAAAACCAGTACCTCGCACATTGTGAAACTCTCCGAAAACATAGTACTACTTAACAAGAAAACAAAAATTTTCTCTGTGATCTTCAGTCAACGAAACAATATCACAACAATATTTTACGGGCGGTGAAACTCACCTAGCAACGAGAGTCCTTCTACAAAATCAATGATTGGTTCTATTAATATGCAAATACAGTTATAAAATACAATAATCCAATAGTGGTTTCTCAGAATTTATAATTGTATTAATACATTAACAGAACCAATCATTGGTTCTTTAGAAATTTTGTATTTAACAAAGTATTACCTAACACGATAACAAGATTTCTTTGCAATGTCTTCAATCAAAAAAACAATGTCACAGGCTTCAAGGATGGAAGGAAAAAGTCTTAACTAGAGCTGGCAAAGAAATCCTTTTGAAGACCATGGCTCAAACCATTCCTAACTATGCAATGAGTGTCTTCTTGCTTCCTCTTGATCTTTGTAATGAAATTGAGTATGTCATGAATTCATTCTGGTGGGGGAAAAACAGGGTTCTACAAAAGACATCTTGTGGATGCGATGGGAGAGACTATGCTACCTTAAGAATCGAGGAGGACTAGGACTTAAACATCTCCATGATATGAATTTCGCTCTCCTGGGAAAACAGGGCTGGAAATTTCTTACTGATGATCCTCATTCCTTGGTAACGAAAGTCTTTAAGGCACGTTATTTCCCAAACTCTAATTTCCTTGAGGCCAAGATCGGATACAATCCCAGTTTCATATGGTGGAGTGTTCTAGCGGCCCAACATCTATTGAGAAAAGAGGCTCGGTTTCAAATTGGTAATGGCACGGTGGTTAGAGTTTGGCAGGATCCTTGGCTTATGGATGATCAACGTGGCTTAATCACATGAGAAATTTTACCCGGAGGAGAAAACATAACAGTGAATCAGCTTATGAAGCCAAGGTTACCGGTATGGGATATTGATATTATTGATGATCTGTTTAATACGAGAGATAAGGCCTTGGTTTTACAGATTCTAATTAGTACTAGAGCATCGGCGGATAGACTAACTTGGCAATTTGAGTCCAATGGCTGCTATTTGGTTCGAAGTGCCTACAAATTGGCTTTTATTGCCCGTTATAGAGACCACATCCCACCAGTTGATAGAATTTGGAAGTTTGTTTGGGATCTTAGGGTACAGCCGGAGGTCAAAAATTTCTTGTAAGGGGCCCTTTTTGCAGTTCTTCCTACGAAGGATCATTTGCGTTCCACGCAAGTGAATGTGGAAACTCATTGCCCTCTCTGCCTTTCTAAAGAAGAAACAACTTTCTACTGCTTGATTGAATGTGATTTTGTTAGGCGGGTTTGGACAGCTTTTTCAATTGGCATCCGAGCAGTTAACAGTACATATTTCAAAGTATGGCTTTCCGTTTCATTTAGCAAGCTGGAAGAGGAAGAACGGGAAATCATGGCTATGATTTGCTGGGCATTGTGGCACAACCGGAACGAGGTGGTCTGGCAGGCTAAGTCACTACTGCCCTCAAAAAGTCGTTTCATTAGCATCTTGATGTATAACCAATGGAAAGAGTTACACTTGGTACAGCCACGTCCGCATAGTATAGGAGCGCAAGAAGAAGGGAACAACCAGCGCTGGATCAAAATGAGGGCTGGGAAAAGCAAAAATTAATGTGATTGCAGCGATTTTCCATGAACATACTTTAGTGTGTTTTGGTATGATCTTGAGAGACTCGGATGGCTTATTCTTGGGTGCAAAGACAGTAAAGTTGGACAGCAACTTTGAAGCAAAGTTGGCTGAAATTCTAGGAGTTCGAGAAGCATTGGCATGGCCAAAGGAGAGGAACATTAACGATGTTATCATGGAGGTAGATGCCTTAGCCGTGTTTCAAGCTCTTTAGACGGTCCAACCATACTTTTCCTGTCACGCCCCCGCTAGTTTACAATTTTCAGGACAATCTTATATTAATTAATGAATTCTATTGCGGAAGATTCAGTGCAAGTAGCGAGGATGGGAAGTACAAACGAACAAATTGTTTTTGTCTTGTAGAGTTTAACATTCTATAAAATTAATTATTTAAACTAGAAAGTAGTTAAAATTTTAAAGAATCATTAAAACTTAGTTTTCCAATAAAATGCAAAGAACATCACAAGTTGTATTAATAGAAATATTTCAATGATTACCAAAGCAAGCAAAGTTAATCTAGTCAAGACAAATCATTGGGAAACTATCATACTGAAAGGTAAGTTTTTAATTGCTAGAAATACATTTATAGAGAGTTGGACATACTTATTAATAAAAAAAGGTATTAAATTCATAATTGCTTTTGTAGTTGCTTTAAAGACATGTTATCACTACATGCACAGCTCTTCTCCCGATCGCGAGCATACCCCAACTCATGGCCTGCCTTATTTTTCAAATATCATATCTTCAATCATCTACAAAAATTGTAGAAGAGGGGAATGAGTACAAAGTATTCAGTGAGTAACAAAACCCTTTGATCAACCTTTTATTTGAAAGATTTATTTTCAATAAAACTATTCAATGCACAAAGCTTTTTAATGCACAAATTAGCTTTATCACTAGTTAAACTACTACCCATGATACGCGCAAGATTCTTATCAATTCAATTATGGCCATGTACAATTAAGTGGATCAACATTGAATCACAATTGACCCTATCGGAATTCCACAAAAAAATATTAATACAAAGCAAACACCACACTAATCGTCATCCATCTCGGTATCATTAGATGGCTCCTAATATAGCAACAGAGCAAAGCAAATACAAGACTGGTAGAGCATAAATTAGTGATTCAAATGCAATAATCAATATTTATTTTCAATACATCAAAATCCATGTTTATCTTATGAAAGACTTCAATAAAAAACTATACTTATTGTATCAAAATATTATAAATGCTAAAAGAGAATCAAAGTAGTAATTGTTCACATCTTTAACTTGATTTTTTCAAACATTCTTTGCGTTGTTGACAAATGCCTTCAAAACTTTCATTTTCCTTATTGATGTTTCAAGTGGTATTTCTTATATATATGTGATGGGAGTTCATTTCTAAATGTTAAACTAAGTGTTTGATAGGTTTTAATGATTGTTTTCCTACCCTCAATTCCCATGGACGAATTTTCCTTTATATATATATATATATATATAGATATAATATAAAGATCCCTAGGGTATGATAATTGGCCATAGGATATGGAGAGAGAGAGAGACGGGGGAAGTTAGGATGATTGGGGTTGCTTGAGAAATTTTCCTCCTTCCCCCTCCTATTTATATTTGTTAGAAATATCTGAATTTTGTTAGTTTTAATAAGCATTTGAGCTCCACCAACCAAGACGCGACACGTGGAGTGATGTAGCACCGCACACTTTATAGCAAATTACTTGAGTAGTCTTTATACTTTGTGTCGCCTTATAATTAAGTGCTGCTAATTTGATTCATGTTACTTGAGTCCTTTTACTTAATGTGATTTTACAATTAGGTGATTAACTTCAAGTCGTGCTAACTAATAATTACATTCTTGACTCTAGGCTTACTCGAGTAATAATTTTTTGAATTCTTGTGGCATTAATGATGTCAACTCAATTGACTATTTAATCATCATCAAGTAACAATCACGTTTCTCAATACTTGCATTCTAACCCTTAGCATTCATTTACAATAGGTGCAATTCAATTCGATCACGTTATCACATTCTCACTTTTGATATTCATTCGTGTAACAAATTGTGTAGTTTTGCAATTAATACCATTACGTTGCTATATTTTGATTCTTAATGATCTTGTAACTTAATGTGATTCAATTACTTCTCCCATCTTTAATTCTTGACAATTCCTATAACAATTCAATATTCAATTGAATTACAATCATATGATCTTGAAAATTCAAGTAATTCTCCATCATTATCATTATTATTATCATTATCAAAATATTATCATTTTGCAAGGAACGCTCCAAGGATATCACTAATGTAGAGTTCTCTTTTTCTATAGTCTACGAATCAGACTGCTCATTCTCTAGCTCATACAGCTGGTTCTATGCTGGGCATTATTCATTATTTTGTTAATCCCCCCTCCCCCAACCTTCATCATGTACTTTACTTGGATACAAGCGATGAATAAAATCTCTTTTTTTTAAAAAAAAAAAAAAAAGACATATGTCATAGCATACTATCTTTAGTGATCGTCATACTTAAACAATATCTTTTATATACATATATATATATATATATATATTAAACTAGGATGGTGGTCATATACAAGTTTTCCCGCTAAAACCAATATCCTATTTTTATATGCTTCTTTTATTTTTTTATTTTTTTCTAATAATAATAATAATAATACTTATCCATTCTTTTCAAAAAAACAATAATACTTATCCATTAGTTTCATTTTATTATTATTTTATTTTATAATAAATACAAAAATTTATACATATTTTTATTCTATGTATAATATACTATTTGTTATCCATTAATATTTGTTATACATATTCTATTAGTTGTTAGGCTATCTTCACATATTTAATATTTCTTCAAAATTCTAACAGTTGATAGACAAATTTCAAGTATTAGGTTATTAAGACTTCTTCTTATTTCGATTAAATGTCTACTCGTGAGATTGGGGATATAATAAAATAAAATAAAACTAATTTCAAAATTTTTACTTTAAACATAAAATTAAATCAATTTCAAAACTTTTACTTTAATTCAATACAATAGACCACACGTAGTAAAACCTAAGTTTATATGTTTAATACATTACTTAATTTATTATTTGTTTTTATCTAGAAACCTACATATTGGTAAAAACTTAAGCTGTGGGATATGATATTAATAATATTTGATGATAATGATTTATAACAAAAATAATTTTTTTTAAATTTTTTTTAGAATAGGAGGTGGTTAAAAATTAATTTTAGAGTTAAATGGTATATCATATGGAATTTATCATTTATTATAATATAGATCGGAAGAGCCTTTTGTAATAGGAGACTATGTACTTTAGATTTTTTAAAGTAGATTTAATGAATAATGATAACGAAATGTGAAAAATAATTTTTCCAAAAATATATGGTAGAGAATGAATGTGGAAAATAATTCATTCTGATAAATGAATATCATCACTGTTGACGTTGCGTTTTGATGTAGATCCAAGTCAACAACAAAAGTGGTATGGAATGATGAATTAGGATCGGGATTCTTTATCGGAGTGAGGTCCTACGTGAACGTGTGAACGGGAGGAGTTTGATCAGAACACGAGTTTGGGAACACTTGAGTATAATGCAATAATTCTCTCTGTAGAATCTATATTTTAGGCATCCAAAAATCCCCATTTTGGCAACCCAAGGCCCCTATTTATAGGCAGAGCTCAGGGTGTTATAGGAATTTTATTCTACCTGTTTAGACATTAACTTGGTTTGTATATATGAAAGTACAAATTACATTTAGTTTTTTCTGAATAATTGTCATTAACTGTCAACCGTTCCCTTTGTCCCTCGTGTGCCCGATTGTTACTTCTCCTCTTCTAAATCATAACACAGGGGTCAGGGATCAGGACTTTAGTTCCTGATCGGCCTTCTAGTTTTCTCTTAGAGTGAACATGATCCATTGCCTCATTATAAGACCTTCTGTTCCGATCCACAGGCCCTTGTACTAACTGCAAAGAGAGACAGACATCTCGTTCGAACAACAGTTGCTGATCGGCCACGTCTCCAGGCTGGCCAAAATAGTCCGATCTCAAATTGGATAATTTTGTGCCTTTTAAGGGGTCTTGAGATCAGACAAAATCGTCCTATCACGAGTCGTCATGATCAGAGATCCAATTCCCAGAGATCGGAAGATGGGGACTCAAGCATGTTTTGTGCCTCCTTCTCTTTTTCCAGATGATCACGTGGCTCTGATCAGTCTCATAACCTGACAAACTTTGACGTGGCACCTTGGTGACAACAATTGCCCCCATCGTTTGAGGTCGTTGTGTCGAGTTGGGTTCATTCGAGGCAAATGATGCCCGGTTAAAGTTGGCCTTATTTCTCGAGTTGTGATCAGATTTCAAAATTTCTGACAATGAACGGTTGACTTTTTACCACGAATGTCATGTACATTTTTCCATTGGTCGGTTGGGACATGGAAGTTCAAACTGGCTGTGTTCAGACACACTTGATGTTATTCTTGTCAGTTCTGTCAGTGACCTTTCCAATTCCGTGTCTCCACTTTATATATATGTAGAATGGCTCTTTCATTCTTTACTTTCCTTCTTTACTCTCTCCAAAATCTCTCCAAAAATTTCTCTCTCCACCAACCAGGGCTTCAGATCGCTTGAGTGGAACAGAAGATGTGTTCGGCCAGTATCTGGGTAAATTTCATTCATTTATGTTTTAATTTCTTCCTTTATCTTTAAGATCCCAACCCTAGGATGCCCAAAATAAGAATCAAATATTCCCATCCTGACTCGAAGCGAGATTCCAAAAAGGGGTTAGAAGAAAGCGAGTAGATTATGGGTGCTATACCAGATTCTTTTGCTCAGTCGTTGGGCTCTACTAAGGAGACCGGCCTGGAGCTCAGATCAGGAAATGAAGGCGCTATTTTAGCCGACATGGAGACGTCGAGGGGCACAACTGAACCGTATTCACATCGGGTTATTGGAGTTCATCCAAGACCAAAGAGGAGGGAACAGAGAATTCGGCTGATCAGAAGTCCGTCTCGGGTCATGGGAACTCATCCGCCACCGAAGAAGAAGAGACAGAGAATTTGGCTGATCAAAAGTCCATCTCGAGTTAGGGGACCTCATCTGTGGCCAAGGACGAAGGGACAGAGGCCGTGACCGTACAGGTATCCACATCAGGTTTGGGCCGCGTAGCTGAGACCGAGGAGATGTGGGAACCGATTTCAAACCAGGAGAGTATGCCGAGGAAGGAAATATGAGAGCTGGTGGCAGTGGATATGAGGATCAGAGGGACATTTCAGGACTTGGTACATGCCCGGATTCCGAAATAGTTCCCTAACAAGAAGTTCCATTCGGGGCTGTTTCTCTTCGTACCGTCTTTGGTCCCCCGAACCTGCGATCTGAAGTGCCCTCCACTGCCATGGCTGATGACGGATCAAACAGCGCCCAATGGGCTACCATTGGCCTCCGATCTTGCATCAAACAATCCCAACTAAAAGAATGGCATCGATTGTTTGGGATCCCCGCCGATGTTCAATTTATTCTTCCTCAACCAGCAGAAGAAGCTCATCGTCCCCCATCTGGTTGCATGGCTTGTAACAAGGGAATGTTGGATGACGGGTTGAAATTTCCTCTACCTAGGTTGGAAACAGATTACCTTCGTTATTCGGAGATGGCGCCAATACAAATTGTTCCAAATGGTTAGAGGATGATCTTAGCCTTTATTATCTTTTGGCGAAATCTCAGAGAACGCATGCTGTCTGTTAAAACATTTAATCAGTTCTATCTATTCAAGAGAGACAAGGCCGGTCACGGGTTTTAGGAATCGTTGTATGGTTATCAAGATTAACAATTGAATAGTTGTATATTGTAATAATCAGTTTAGTTTGATTACTAGTTCAATTATGCTTTTGTATATATGTAGTACAACTTTGCATAACAAGATGAAAGTGTAATTGAGTATGTATTAATGTTATTTATGCACCAAATTCACACTTGTGACTAAAAATATTTGTTTCTTTTTTCTTTTTTTTTTTTTTTGCTTGCGCGTTTCTAATTTATTAATTAGTTGTAATTCTTACTTAAACCCATCGATACCTAATGTTAGATGAAACAAACATCAAGAAGAACGGCGTATTTGTAAATCAGTTAATTAGATTAGATGAATCCATTTTTACGACTTAAGTATAATGATGAAGGACGGTAAATATTAAACTAGCTTCAATAGCCAGTGAATGCCTCAACTCATCACAGTGCGAGCTAGCTCGTCTCAATCAGCTGACGGGGTGGCTGCACTGCTAGTGCATAAATATGAAATGGTTAACAGAACTTCTCCAAAGGGACTGATTTTGACTTAATGGTTGATCAGATAACTGCATGAGATAATAAAATGTCACATGAATTAGATTGATTGGTCAGATAATTAAATTGTTGGCACAATCAGTTAGGCATGCACCACAGACTCAGAAGCAGAAATGAAAAGAAAAGTAAAACTCGAGTTTGACCTTGGGGATCAATGAAACTATAGCCCTTTGTTTAAAAGAAAATTATAATTAAAATAATGTGTCATTCTTCTTTGGGGAAAAAGAAGTAAATAAATTATAATAAAAATATTGTGCCATTTTTCTTCGGGGAAAAAGAAAAATAAAGCACTGTTTTGAAAGGATTATGATGAGCCAAGCTTATTGGGTTGTCATAATCAATTTAAACAGAACTGCATTAATTTCCAACTTCATGACTTAGACCTTGCCCTCTCCCATTAATTTTTCCATTTCAAGAGCCTGAAATTAATGATCTCAAAGTCGTCAGCTAAACAATGCCGTTATGCAAATTTACTCTACAGTCAAAAGGATATATTTAATCCATCAAGCTACTCGTGCAAAGTTAATGCTCAAATTAAAGAAGAATTAAGCCAAACAAACTAAGGTGCCGTTTTGTTTGACGTTTTTAAAGTGTTTTCTGTTTTCATTCTTTGAAAATACCGAGAACGTGTTCTGTTCGTCATTCTCGAGAATATCTTCTTGAAAACGCTCACCCATTTAATGAAGAAGAAAACGGAAAAACTTCGTTCTCATTGTTTCCTAGCCAAAAGGCCCAAAACGCGGAAAGAGCGTTCTCTGTGTGAACACAAACAACTGTATCTGCCTCTCTCTCTCTCTCGCACTCTCTCACTCTGCGATCTCTCTCTGTCGCTCTCTCACTCTCGCGATCTCCGCCTCCACCCACAACGCTCCATCGTCTGTCACCCATCGCCGACCGGTGTGTTTGGCTCTATCGCACTCTCTCACTCTGAAATCTCTCTCTCGCTCTCTCACTCTCGCGATCTAGGGATTCCCTCCACCCCCAACCCACAACTCCGTAGCCCATCACCGATCGGTGTGCTTGGCCACGCCAATAGCCACAGGTAAGGTTTGTTTGCCCTAGTTCTAGTTCTGCTTCTACAAAATCTGACCAAGTTTTTTTTTTTTTTATTGTGAATTCGGTTGTGAAATCAAGCTGGTCGCCAGTCGTCCAAGCGGTGGAAAAGCAGCAAACGCCCATAAACAGCTTCATCGATTACACACTTGTCTAGGTAATTTCTTCCAATGTCAGTAGTTTATTAGGTTGTTGCGGGTTCGAATTACTGGTATTTTGTTATTTGGTGATTAGTTGCTTCTAGTGATTGTTCCTACTCATAGTTGCTACTAGTGATTGTTCCTAGTGGTAGTTGCTACTGGTTATTAGTTGCTACTGGTAGTTTATCAGGTTGTTGTGGGTTCGAATCTGGTGATTAGTTGCTACTGGTAGTTTAGCAGGTTGTTGTGGGTTCGAATCTGGTGATTAGTTGCTACTGGTGATTATTTTCTGTTGTTCCTACTAGTATTTTAATAGAAGATTGGAACATATTTTGTTAACAATATGCTTAGCTATTCAATTCATGTGAACTCATATTGATATAGCTATTGACTTAAGCATTAAACCGACTGGTATAATATAAAATTTTCTATCCCAAAAAAATCTGCTTCCAATTTCTTCAAATTCTTTGTTTTTCAATGTGAACTCATCCAATTAATGTGCACTCATCCAATTATTATTTTTTTTAGAAATTATCCCAAAAATACTACTCCCAATTTCATATGTAGGCAACCAAAATCCCTTTACTAATCCTTTTAAGATAGAGTGCTTGAGAAACTTGACTATAGATATATGATCTATTCGTATGAATTATGGGCTCTTTCCCACTTAGATTATAACTATAGTCTTCATATGTCAACACTAGTCTTAATCTTATAATACTTATTTGAAATGAGTTTATGATGATATAAGCTCCAATTTACTTTTCTCCTTTTATTGTTTTGAGTATGAATTTTGTGATTTTATATCATAGGTTTGTTTCACTTTTCATATTGATGAGATGATATGTAGTTTCTAAAGAATTATTTGCCAATTATTTTTAAAGAATTATTTGCCAATTTCTGGTTTTGGTATTTAGCTTGTGTGTTGTGGCTCAAAATTTCGTTATCCTTTAAATTTGTGGAAGTGTAATACGTGTTTGGCACGTTTGGTTTCAGTAACTTTTTACATTGTAATTTCATTGTAATTTGTCTGGTTTATTTTATTTTTAACTTTTTTTTAATTGATGATGCATATTCTTGTCGCCGCCCAAACTTTTTTTCATTTACTTTTTCCAACTATAGCTTCTATAACGTTGCTAATTTTATTATTTTTATCCCTTTTATGTTAAATGGTCCCTTGAACTACTCAATATGTTGGTGTTGGCATTGGAAGAAAAGAATAATGAAGAGTCCACGATCTTGAATTAGTTTACATCATCTTTTGCCAAATTTACAAATTAACATGCTTGTTTTTGACAAAATAATTTGCATAGGAAGGACAAGAGGGAACCGAGAGCAGCTTGAGTTTTATTACATGATGTAAACTTTTATGTAAAATAAACATATTGATAGAAGTGCTTAAATAAGTTTAGGGCGTCGATTTTCTTTTATTGCAGTTATAAGTGATATGAAAACAGCTAAAATGGTGAACTTGTTATCAAGGATAATTATGCCAGAAGTGTTAGTTCAACATGCATGTGATTCAACTTAACACAATTGGTCCTTTAAATTTACTGTTTGATCCCATAATCCTTTTGATTTTGCAACGTGAGAACCTGTATGACCAGTTAATTTCATTTCTTTCCTTAGATGAACAATCTGTTACGCTTATATTTCATCAATAAGTGCTGACTCTATGGGAGTTATTTGATCACTGAAATCATCTTGTGCATGGCAGGGGAACAGGACCTAACAAGAACGTTAAAATTAATATATAGGTAATAGATATTTAAAGCTCAAACGTCAGTGTCTCACCTCCACCCAAGAGATTGTTTACAGAATATTCTATAGAGAATATGATTCTTGATGACGAGTTCGAGCCAGGTCAAGATTCTAAATCAATACAGTTTAATTCTAGTCAAACAGCTCAAATAGGTCAAGTACGGGATGAGATTGCTACTCAAATGTGGAATGAGTACTCAAGGATGAGATGAGTTTGGAAATTCATTTTGTCGGCCGTAATATATATGTGACACTATTATTTCGTTTATTTGGATTTAGTATTTATCAACGTGGACATTACGACTTGGTGTTTGATTTTGGTATGTGTGACTATTTTCATTAAGTGGAATTATTGCTATTTATATGCCTTAACTACGAAACAAAACTTCTAATTATATTTCTTGGATGTCGGCAAATGTAATTAATAATAATATATCTCGAGTACACGACGCTCTTCCGATCTGGTTAAAAATTTTATAGCTTACTTGAAATATAATGAGAGTATATTTGATTCAATATTTTTAAATTTGAAATAGAAGGTAACATAAGCAATTTGTTACATATTATTACGGAAATGGATGTTTCTATATATTTCTATAGTATATTTTGTGAACAAAAATTTTTTCAGAAAATATCAAACAGAACGGGTTTTTCACTTTTCCATTCTTAAAATCAATTTTCAGACAGTACAAACAGAATGCGTTTCAGCAAATTAGAAAACAAAGAATGAAATCACAAAATAGAAAACATTCTTTAGAATGAAAATAGAAACACAAATAGAACAGCAGGCAAGATACTTCATTTTTTATTTTCCAGAACATGGTTCCTTTCAAAACGATAAACAAACAAGCTGATCAAGCATTGATGCATAGAGATACGTGAAGTAGGAGACTAAGCAAAATACATAAATAATTTATGTATTTCTTCGGACGGAATCGTCTCTCCAACAATGCTAGCTTTATACAACTGGTTGTTCCACATTGATTTGCAAATGACCAAGTCCTTGAACTGTAACAATTTTATACAGACTAATGCTACAGTACAAGTTATCATACAAATAATACACTTTGCAGGATCTCTTGTATATCTACGAATCACCTTTTTTTTTTCTCTCCTGATAAACAGTTATCATAAAGGCCACATGTGTTTATACATGTCATTGTACATTTTTATTGTATCAATAAATAATACTCCCTCTATCTCACTAAGATAAGTTTGTATTTCTTTTTCGTCATTCCCAAATTATAGGTTACTTTCTTTATTGAAGGGTAGTTGAAAAGTTAATTCACTTTATGCCCCTGTCTAATGCGCATGGTTATCCACAAAACAAAACTTTTATATTGAAATAAGTAATATTAAAAAGTGTATTAGTAAAATGTTCTTAAATTTTACATTTAGAAAAATATTAATTGAGTTTTCTTAATTTTAGTGAAAAAAAGAACTTGTTTATCTTAGTGTGATGGAGATTGGAGAGAGTAATATTCCTTCTATACATTTGAACAAGCCATCGATCTCAATAGATGCATGTCTTCGGATATTCTCCGTTTTGCTATGGCCGCCGAATTTTCCCTAGTGTTATCATTGTGACCGCAATTTTGTGGAAAATCGCACATATTGACACTGATATTATTCTTATGTGCGATATTGGAAAGATAACGGAAACTGATATTATTCTTATTACATGGCTAATGATTGAAAATTTACCAACATTTTCAGGAGGTCTCTCATGTTAGAGTGCATATATAGATGCATGCACTAGCGGAGGGGGCGTGGGGGCCTCCTACCAAATTGGCAATTTTTTATCTTGTAAAAAATTTTCTAACCGTGTATATTATACGGCTCATCTGTCTGATAGCGTTTGACTCGGCCAATAAATGCACGATTCATGTGGTATGTACTCATGCATGCACCATTATAGAACAGGACCTCCCAGAGTCCCATAACCGAATTGTATCTATCATTCCTCAACCAAACTTTCTGTTTAGGAGGCCATACTGACGATAATAGTAGCAAACTGCCATGGATATAACCTGAAACTATTAGAAGGTCAAAGGTGTCAATGAAGTTCTTGGAGTATCTCGAATAAACTCTTAACTATTTAAAGAGTATACTTATAAATTTAGAGAACATATATTTTTCTGGTTTATTCATTTTGTTCTATTCATTTTACTTGTTCCTTGACGTAAGAATTAATAATTATCTTATCATCATTTCTTATTATTTTATACATGCTTCTATCTTAGTTACGTACTTGATTTTCCCTTCTATTTGTTTACCTTAGAAAAATATTTGCCCACTTGGTTGTCCCAAAAAATATCGAGAATTGAAGACTTTCTTAAAGCAATTAATTATAGTCCGTGAATTTGACTCTATCTGACTAAATTAATTAATATAGGTCAATGTAAAGACTTCAAATATATTATTATAGCTATATTTTTATAACTTGATTCTTTAAATTTGAGAGCCTATTACGTGCGTTTGAAAAATTTGTTATAAATGCTCTCATCTGCTCCTTTTCTTAATTATCATTATTACCTCGCCCAATTATTCAGCCGTTTCCAATTTTACATCATGATACAGTATCTTTTACTTCGTCTGTCCAAACAAAATATTCTCTTATTTCTTTTTTGTCCGTTTCAAATTATATTTTCCTTTCTTTGTTTTACTTTTTAGTTTTCTAAAGTACCCCTATTTATTGTATATGATAATCATTAATAAAGAAGATATAAAGTGAAATATTAAATAAAGTAAAAGGCATATTAAGAAATATATTTATAAATTGTACATTTCCAAGAACATTAATTGAATTTTCTTAATCTGTGTGAAAAATAGAAGGGGAATATCTTTTTGGACGGAGGTAGTATTTCGCTAGCTACTCTCACAAAAAAAAAAAAAAGAAAAGAAAAGGAAAAAGAAACGGAAAAAGACTTAACGTATCAAATTTAGACTTTCTCAAATTCATAAAAAATGTGGAAACCTACTCGAATGCTACTAGACTGCATGAGTCTTGGTAATTTATCAACAACTATATTCTATGGCATCTAGTAATTCTTAAATTCATCAATATATACCTATATATATAAGAAAAAGATAATGTAACAGATCGAATTCACGCTAATAACTACAAATATGTGATACATCTTAGTTTGTACATTCATCATCCGCACCATTAGAAATATCTACAAGGCAATTTCTGATGCCGGACTTGCCGACAAGATCAAGGTTTCCACTTTAATTAAAACCGGATTAACAGCCGAAACGGATACATGAGAAAATGGAATATTCAGACCTGAAGTTGGATATTACATTCAAGGGGTCATACAGTTCTTGAATGAGTATAGAACCCCTTTACTTGTCAATGATTGTTATGGGGCATCACTTTCTTAATAAATGCACTTCTCCTACTGTCATCGTCATGACCACAATTTTGTGGAAAATTGCATATATAAGAATAACATCATGACCACAATTTTGTGGAAAATTGCACACTGATATTATTCAGTTTCTAAAATTTTAAAAAGTTTAATCTGTGAGTGTATTGATGTATGATTCACATGGTATGCATCTACTTGTGAGATGTGATATGCCATAATGACACCTTCAAAGGCGCCATAACCGGCAAACTGTATTGTATGCGTCATTCCTCAACCAAACATCCAATTTAATTAGGATGCTTTTTCTTCTTCTTCTTCATTTTTTTTTTTTTTGTTTCCACCACTTTCCTTGCTCACCTTTATCTTTTTGGCAAATTATATTCCCACTGCAATTTTTATTTCTCTCACCAATTTTCTTTATTTACATAAACCTCCATAAGTAAAATTACATTAACATCCTTTTTTAATATCTTTAAAATGATTTTCCCCTTTCATCACAATCATCATTTTAAACTTTTTTTCTCGTCATCTACTTTCCCAATTCTGTTTTGCATTTTTCCGGCACATCTGTCAAGCCTAATTGAATTCCTTTCAACTCAGATTAAGTGCATCCATCAACATTTATTCCCTTCTTATTTAATTAATCAATTGTTTTGTTTCTTTTCTTCATGACAATTAAAAATTTCACTGACCCTCTAATTTATAAGGTTTATTATCACTTTGAGATAGAAATAGTAGGCAAATTGGGGAATAAATCGTATGTACTAAATTCAAGGCTAAAAACAAATAATTAGCGCAATCTAAAAAATTGATAAGATAGATTGAAGAAGTAGTTCAACCAGGAAAGAAGTACAAAAAATCCGACTAAAAGTCGAAAGTAGTGTTTAGAGAATTCAAACATACCAATTAGTTCAACCAGGAAAAGCGAGAAGTGATCAGAAAACAGGTTTGTACTAAAAACTGGTCTTCCAAAAACCCAGCTAAGAGGTACAAAAAATCCGGTTGAGATGGTCAAAACAGGTGAAAACTGAGAAAACTGGAACATCTAAAAAAAAAAAAAAAAAAACTCCCACTTTTAATATAAAAATATAGAAAATCAATTTTTAAATTATTTAGTTAAAACTGGTTCAATCCCAGTTTAACTTAATTCGACATTTTAATCTTTGACCCATGGACATTTCAGCAACCGTCTAGTATTTTGAACGGAAAAAATTTCAGTGCTCTAAGACCACTGAGCATTCAGTACTCCATCCACTAAATTCTTGCCATATGTATTATCAAGGGTCTCAATGTGACACCTCACATCCCCAAAATACACATGGCAAAATTATAGTGGGTGATATGGTGTGAGATGTTGCAGTGGGACCCTTGATAATACACATGGTAAGAATTTAGTGGATGGAGTACTGAGTGCTCAGTGCTCCTGGAGCACCGAAATTTTTTTCCTTTTTGAACAATGGTAAAAAATGATGACAAAGTGAAAATTTTGACGGCTAAACTAACTATTAAAAAAAAAAAAAAGGAAAAGTTTAGGAGGCCATATTATATGACACTAATGGCAAACTACCATGGATTTAAACTGAAACTATTAGAAGGGAACGTCGATGCAGTCTTAGTGATGCTCGTGAATGCAGCAAGTCGGGTTATTTTTTTTATATTACAAGGAGATTGTAGGAGTGGGAATTTAATTCTTAATTAAGGATGTGATAAACTAACTTCGATACTATTAAATTCTATGGGTTTGGCAGATTATATTGGATTATTTAATTTCTTGGAGCATCCCAAATAAACTTTTGATTGGAGGGTAGGAATGGAATTAGAATTGATTTTCCATAGAAAATATTTTCCTATCTCTCCAATGGGAATTCATTTTTTATTGATTTCAAGGAAAATCTCCACTTTTTGACTAAAGATAGAAAGTATTTTCTTTACAAGATAAAATTGTGTTTCATTAGACCAAGAAAATTTAAATAGAGAACGACATTTTTTATGAAAAATAATTTGCAATGAAACGCACCATAAATGAAAAGAGCCTATTTATAAATTTTTAGAGAATATATATTTTTCTAGTTTCTCGATGGTCCCCCCCCCCGTCTCTCTCTCTCTCAATTCTTGCTTTTTTTGATGCGTGTGAATTTGATCCTATGCGCGAAGAGTTGAGACCATACGCATGGAATTGGTATATGCATGTGGAATAAGCACTATTCATTTTACTTATTATTCCTAGCTCGGCATGACTACCTTGTCATCATTTCAATTTATTTATTGTTATTGTTATTAACTTCCCCCTTCTATTTATTACCTTAAAAAAATGTATCTACCCACTTGGTCTAGAAAGAATATCGAAAATTGAGATTTTCTCAAAGCAATTGATTGTGGTGAATATATTTTGACTCTATCTAAAATTAATAGTTCAAAGTAAAGGCTTTATCATAGCAATCTTTTATAACTCGATTCTTTAAATTAGAGAGCATATCTTATCTTATATATATATATATATATATATTAAAGTAGGATAGTGATTATATGTAATTTTTCTCGCCAAAATCATTATCCTACTTTTACATACTTCTTTTATTTTTTTATCTTATTATATTATAATAATAATAATAGTAATACTTATTCATTCTGTCTAGAAAAAAATGTAACACTTATTCATTTATTACATTTTGCTTTCATTTTATTATATAATAGCATATAAAAATATTTTTTTATTCTATATATAATTTGCTGCTTGTTATTATCCATTAATGTTTCTTATACATATTCTGTTAGTTTTTACATGATATTTAAAGATTTAATATTTGTTCAAAATTCTAATATTGATAGACAAATTTCAAATACTGGGTTATTGAAACTTCTTCTTATTTCAATATGATAAACTACACGTCATAAAACCGATAGTTGCATGTTTAGTACATTACTTGATTTATTATTTTTTTCTGGAAACCTATATATTGGTAAAAATTCAAGTTGAGGAGATACGATAGTAATAATATTTGATAATAATGATTTAGAACAAAAAAAAAATTCTTTTAATTCTTTTTAGAACGAAAAGTGATTGAAAATTAATTTTAAGGGTAAATGGTAAATCAAATAACATTTATCATTTGTTGTAATATTGCTTTCCTTGGGCCTTTTACAATAAGAGACTGTATACTTTAGATTTTTTAGATTGCACTTAGTGAATAGTGATGAGGAAATACAACAAGTAATTTTTCTAAGAATATATGGTAGAAAATGAATTTGGAAAATAATTCATTGTAATAAATGAATATCATACACACCCTATTAACTAAGAATGTAAATGTAGATAATTTTAGAGTTTTATAAATTTCATATCCTCTATTTTCCATGGTTTCTCAGTTTCCATATTCAATATGAAATTAATTTTGTAAAAATTTTCAATTCTCATTTTTATTACTTAAGAGTATTATTCTAAGAATGACAATTTAATTAGCTTTGTGACAAGCAAAAATATTGTTCGTTTCAATTTCATTCTATTTATGTACATTAGTACCATATGCATGTAAGCGAGTAGTATCCAATAAAATTATAATTATTTGGTTTTTCAAATTACTACAATTTTTTGGCCAATTATTCTATTTCGTGTAGTGCACGAGGTATACAACTAGTATTACATTAAAAGAAATTGTTGGAAATATGCCACTGTTCTTTTTGTTATCATTATTATTATTTCGCCCTAATTATTCTAGCCATTTCCAATTTTTACATTATGCAGTATCCTTTATCCTCATTAGCTAATCTCCAAAAAAAAGGGGGGGGAAGGGAAAGAAAAGAAAAGAAAGGTAACTATGTATCAAATCCAAACTTGAGACAAAAATGTGCGTTGATTTTTCATTGCATGGATGTTTTAGTTTTATCAACAATTCTATGGCATTTTGTAATTCTTAAATTCATTGATATATGTATGTGTGTGTATATATAAAAGAAAAAGATAAGGTAATGTACCAAACTCACACTGACTTTGTGGTTGATTTTTCTTTACTCACGTGTTTCCAATATATTAATTAATTAATTAATTCTCCAGCATATTGCAATTCTTAAATCCGTCCACACCTCTATATATATATATATATATATATATATATATATATATATATATGGTTAATGTTAGAAGAAACAAAACAAAGATCAAGAAGAATGGCGGTTTTTCCACAAGTGGCCACATTGATTTAAATAAATTGTCGCGCGACTTGCGTAATAGATATGGCATTGTAGTATGTACGTTGATTATAATTAGCTCGGTTTGGAACGACTTCGTGGAAGATAGGTGTGAGATTTAGGAATGACAATGGATCAAGTCAGGGCGGATCGACACTAACCATTTTGCTGCACGAAAGATATACAAAATCATGATCTGCTCAACGATCCATGACTTGTGGATCAGAGTGAATCAAGATTGTGATCCACCAGCCGATCTATGAAATTTTTTTTTTAATACCTTTTTTTAATCCAGCAGTCAAGATGGCAACATCTAATATAAACTTATCAAGTCATCACCTATCATTCATCAATAACAAGAACTGCCTAGTAAGTTTGTGGCATGCATACCTATTGCCAATCAAAAGTAAACCATTGGAGACATTATAAACACATCAAATAGTTAAATATATCCACATGCACAAAACAATTAAAGACAAAGAAAAAAAAATTTTGTCTTCAAATCTTTATTTCTCAAGAGTCAAGACTCAAGAATCGAGAGTGTTAGTATAAGTCTCATTTCTGAAGTTAAGTTTTTTTTTTTTTTTTTTTTTTTTTTTTTTTTTTTTTTTTTT
>CAVNYN010285404.1:0-12234 GCA_963692815.1 Nyctanthes arbor-tristis | reverse complement strand
TTTCAAATCCAACTCTTCCCAATCTTCATCGCTCATATCGGGTTTGACAGCTCCACCATCATCTCCGATAACAACTGATTTTCCTTTGTTGGAACTCGAGTTTGGTTTTCCCTTCAAAGCCTTGTGCAGTCCAAACTGAATCAAGACATCCCTGACTTGTACTTGCCACAAGTCGAAATTGATTCTACCATCAAATTTCTCCACTTCGTATTTTGCCATATCTTTCCTGTGCTCCACCTTGAACAAAACCTGACGCTCTGATACCGCTGTTGAGAATTAATATAGATTCCCTGATTACGCCCGCAGGATCGTTGTTTAAGGAATTTAATGAGACAAGGAAAAATAAAAGAACGAAGACAAATTTACGGACTATCAAAGCTTTTCACTATACGATTCAAGTCGCCACAACCATATAGAATTTCACTCACCAACCCACAACCCCCAAGTATTACAAGAAAAATACTCAAGCTCTACAGCACCTAAAATTTCTACTTTTTGAACAAACCTCAAAGAGTTACAAGAAAAACTCACAAGATGCTAAGCTCGCCAATTTCTCTCAAAGACTCAAGTCACTCTTGTACATAAAAGAAGAGGAAAACACATCTATTTATAGACTTTGTTTACTTGGAAGATAAGATAATTCCTTCTAGGATTTGGATTCATTTTCCTCCAAGAACTCTTCTTTTTTCCTTTTCTTTTTCCTTTTAACTTTGGATTATTTTTTACAATAAATCCAACACTATTGTCTATGTCCTGACTGGCTATAATTAATCACGAGTGCTGGGTTTTCTCGTACAGCCCCTTGGTTTACAACCTGGGTTCTCTTTATTTGTGGGAATAAAGTCGCAGATTCCGCAGAATAGAGGTTGATTTTGGGGTTAAGAGGCAACAAAAGAACACTACTCAACTATTTCAATCACTTTTTTAGGTTTACTCCTTTTTGCTTTGATTTCTCTGCTGCTTTCCTTTTTCTTTTTCATTGAACTGAAGACTGAAGTCGTTGTTTGCTCTTTTTTGCCTTTTGCGAGAGATTGAGTTACTGATTAGATTGGAAAATACTTGCTAACTGTCTTGATTGAACTGCTGGGGGTTTTGCCTAGTTTTGGGAGGTTCTTTATGCTTTTACTTATCAGGTCATCTCAAGTTTACTTCTGAAATCTTGTATTTAAGTTCACGTAAGGTTTTTGTTGATAATTTTGCTTCTTCGTGAATTGGGCACATGGGATTCTGTTACTTTGCCTGAATTTTGAACATCAGGTCTCTCATTTTTGAGCTTTTACCCCCCTCTCTCCTGCTTTGAAGGCTTATCCGCCTAGCTAGTATGAAGATCAGCTGTGTCTTGAATTAACTGCTAGTGGTGGGTTTTACTTTTGCCTAGATTTGGGTTTCTTTAGGCTTTTTCTTATCAGATCGTTGAGAGGAAACTTCTCAAGTTTATGTGTTTTGAAATCTTGTACTAAGTTACAAGTTGTCGTGGACTCTGCGATTTTGACAGAATTTTGGACATCAGGTCTCTCAGTTCTGAGCTTTTAACCCTTAAATTTCTTTAGCTTTTGAAGGCTTATCAGTCTCAACATGGAAAGGAAAAGCTCCTCTTTCTGACTGGACTGCTGAACTTGATTATATTCAACAGCTACTCCCTTCCCTAGCATCAAGAAAGTCTTAAAGACTTCCTGCACAAGGGCAGGAACACTTCTACCTAGCCCGCATTTAACCGATTACTTTACTTGATTCCTTATTGGTAGAGGTATTGACTCTGTGTATATAATTACATTATACCTTGGTTTCTTATACTGTGGCTGGGGGGCGTCCAAAAATATTACTCTTTTTTTTCTTTGAATTTTTCTTCACCTATTTTGCAACCAGTTTACTCGGATTGCTGCTTGCTATCTAGTTTAGTTATCAATTTTCGAAGTTCAGAATCCACACAATCTTGCGACTTGTTGTCTACTTGTCTTTTGCCCAGTATCCTATGATGGCTGAGATTTGTTGCCCATATTTTCAACATGGCATTCTAAAACATGATTTATGCTTTAATGAATGATGTCGGTGGCTATTAAATTGTTGTGTTGTGCAATCGTTTTGCTGCCTTCTACATTTCCACTTTGGAGAATCATAACAGTTAGCTGGTGGAGAATCATAACAGTTAGAGATACATTATTGTAGTACTTAAATTATGTGATTCGGCTTTGTTAATTGTCTGGTTTAGAAACATAGCCTTTAGATAGGCGTCGCATATGTTGATACGTTTTTCTTTAATATAAGCACCAAGAAAGCGTCGGTGTGGTTATTAGGCCTCCACCTAGACTTCTTGGGAGGGTTTGGATACCCCAACCCTTTTATTAGAAAATAGGAGACCGAGAACAGAGGAGGGGGACATCAAACCAAACCTCCCACAGAGAAACAGAGACAATACAGACAAGAGAGCAAGACACAATACATCAACCAGGATACATTGCTTTAAGCAAACAAGAGGATACATATGTTGATTTTATTACTAGACATTAAATTCTCATAAACAGGGGTGGGAGCTAACCTTGCACACTTGTGTGTGTGTGTGTATATATATATTCAAATAAAGCCCGCATTCAACAATCTTGCATGCCACATAGTTTATAAGATATAGGAAAGTTTCACTTAAACTCAGTTCAATTTGGATTGTCTAGATTTCTCAGAAAAAACCTTGTTCCCTTGTTTTTGCAGGTTAATTACTGAGATTGTAATGGATTCCCTGCACTCAGTTGTATCACCATTGAAGAGCTCTTCTGTTTTTGCTGAGCCCGAGAAGCAGAACGCCAATCTTTTTGCTGAGAACCAGAGCTACTCATCAAGGGGAGTTGCTAAGGAAAGTAAGGAAACAATTCATAATGTAAAAGACTTTTTGGGTGTTTTGGAGGTTTATATAAATCAGGCTAGGGATATTCACAACATCTGCATCTACCAAAACCAAGATGTTTATGCTAAGCTTTGCATTACCAGTGACCCTGAAAATACAGTCTCCTCCAAGATTATCAATGGTGGTGGGAGAAATCCTGTCTTCAATGAGAATCTCCGACTTGATGTTTGTAACTTTGATTCCTCGCTCAAATGCGAGATATGGATGCTAAGCCGGGTGAGAAATTATCTCGAAGATCAACTCTTGGGGTTTGCTTTGGTACCCCTGTCTGATGTCTTCCTTAACAATGGGAAGTTAGAGAAGGAATTTTCTTTGTCCTCAACTGATCTCTTCCATTCCCCAGCGGGTTATGTTCAGTTAGCCCTCTCCTATGTCGGGGCCTCACCGGAAGTGATACCAATTCCTGCATCATCTCCATCTGTGGCCACAGATGCCGCTGTACAGGATGCGGAATCACCAGATTCGAGCCCATGTGAGTTTGACAGGATTGAGTTCCCAGATCCTAAGGTAGTAAATGAGAATCATCAGATGGTTTCCGAATATTGCGGGATCACAGATGCCAATTCAGAAGACTCACACAGTTCAGACTGCCCAGTCACACCCGCGACTGAAATTCAACTTGGAGAAAAGTTGTCAACATGCAATATCAGTTTGATGCCCTTTTCAGAGCACAATTCTCCTCCAGGTGGTGTATCAACAAATGGAGCTCCATCAGCTTCACTTCACGCGAGCTCGAAATCTTCTGAGAACCCTGGAGATTCCAAATCTCCAAACGAAGAGCATTCATCACCTCCTAAAGATAATCCGGAGGAGAAAAGCGCTGATGTCAGAGATGCTGAAAGTAATGAGTGTGGGGGACCATCCGGTAATACATCTGCAAAGCCTGCCTTCACAGTAAACATTGAGACACAGCCAAATGTTGTTCAGCAAGACATTGTGGATATGTACATGAAGAGCATGCAGCAATTTACCGAGTCACTGGCCAAGATGAAGCTTCCTGGGGAATTTGAAAGCCAGCCAACCAGCTCCGGCAATTCAAGTTCAGATCAGAAGACACCAACATCAGGCTCTAAAGTGTTTTATGGAAGTAGAGCTTTCTTCTAAGCTTTCCTCAAAGGTTCGGAGTATGCAGGTAAAATTGTGACCTTAATCAAAACTGATGCTTGCAGTAACATAGCTTGCATGTTTGGCATGCAACATTAATCCGTAGTTAACGGTACAGTAAATAAGATTTTACCTTCATGCTTCTCTTATCGTTTAATGCTGTCGAATCTACTAGCAAACATGCCACAAGTGTATTACATGGGTTATCATTGTATTATGCTCGGCATGCTTTTGTTGATGAAGTAATGCATTAAGTAGACTTGTATGAGAACAAGCTCTTTTCCTGAGACATTTATACATTTTCAAGATCATTCTCCTCAAACTATCCTTTCACTTTGGCCGGTATTTCACGACACCCGTCTCAGTTGTGGGTGCTTCCATGGTTCGTGAAGGCCGGAATCCATTTGGTTTGTGTAGCATGTGACTTGTTGAAAATACATGTCATGTCGCTCATGTCACCAACTATACACTATAAAGGCAAATTGGCTTTATGTGCATTGAAGGGACTTGAAATGTCATTTTCATGTTGGGGGTAAAGAAAGAAATTGAGGTCGAAAAAGTCTACTTCTCTTCTGTTCCCAGGGAGGAGTCAAGAATTCAAAAGGGTGCGGTTGAAAAGGAGAGTGCGTTTGACTATATTTCTTTCCGTGATATGGATCATGCAAACAATACCGTTGGCCTTGCATCTCAATAAAAATAATTAATAGTAGTAATGAATAAGAACTTGGCGCAAAAAAGTAATTCACTGTAACAAGATTGTTATGGGGAAAGGAAATTGAATCCTGGTGAAAGGGTGGAGATCGGAAGAGCATGCGTATTAAGCTACATCACCCTTCATGGATCTAGGTACTGGCACTCCTCTTTGTTTTTTTTTTTTTTCATTTATTTATTTAAGAGACGATTTGTAACTATGGTTTGGTTAATTCATCTTTAAATATTGGGATTTATTAACCCAACCCAATAACCAACGGCTGTGCTTTGGAACGAGATACAGTGGGGTATGGCCATGAGGGGTCGGAGTCATGGCTGTTTTGGGCTGAGGCAAGTGAAGCCTAGTCATGGACCCATAATTGAAAGCCCCAGAAGCTTGTGTAGAAATTGTTCTAACTTCTAAGATGTTAATCAAAAATAAATAAGGACTAATTAGCTAATGCATATAGTTTCGGCCCTCATTGTAAAAATGTATCTATATCCTTTTTGAAAAATCAGGTACCCCACCCCCACCACCCCCAATCGTGCTGGTGGTGGGTTAATTGACCAATTCGATCGTTAATCGGTCAAAGGCCTCCCCCCAGTCGACTCCCCACATCAAGGCGACCTCACCCCCCGTCATCTTAGCCGCTACCGGCAGCCTTGGAACAGCTAGTGGCCACCAACACGAGCCTGCCTCCCAAAATAGAAACTAACATCCTACCTCCCTTCCATGGTCACGGCGCCACAAGTAACCCTCTCCATGACGTCGCCTTGCAGCCCCACACATCAATTTGTTGGAAAGTCTAATGAAGTTTTGGGATTGACTTTCAATTTTGATTCCCCCAAACCCTAGTTCATCAATTCCGGTGGGGTAGGGTGGGTTGGGCGGTGGTTGTCGCTTTCGGCAAATTATAGTAGTTGTGTTGTTGTGACTCGATTGTTTCGCCAAATTGTTTTTGTTGTGATTTGGTATTTTGGCGAGTTGTTTTTGTTTTGATTCGATGTTTTGATGAATTGTTTTGATGTGACTCGGTGCTTTGGCGAATTGTGATTGTTGTATTATAATATTGTGATATCACAATGTAAAAACACCTGATTTTTCAAAAAAAAAAAGCTTAATGTATCTTAATTTTAAAAACTGTGTAAAAAAACATTTGTATTTTTCAAGTTATCTCAATAAATAAATATATTGAAATGATTTTTCTGACAAGGAGGTCTATTCTAGTTCTAGTTGTGAAACTAACACCTTATTGGGATTATTTGATCCGAGTTCAAGTCATGATTTTCATTTTTTTGTTAGTTTATGGGTTCGATTCTCTCAATTATTTTCTTCTTTTTTCAAGAAATAAAATTTGTTCGATCAAACAATCCGCTGGGTGCTAGGAGCACATCAAAAACAGAGATGGGCAGGTGATCCTCCCATTCAAAAGAGTCGATCATAGAACTAATTGTTCTAACAAACGTATGGACAACTTTGTTCGCAGATCTCCAAACAAAAGAAAAATTTAAACCACCAATATTTAAGACAAGCAAATGACAATCTCCAATTATCAAACTGAAATAAGAGCCATCTCTCTTGGATTCTTGAAGCGCCTGAAATATGAGCAATGTGTCCATCTCCACAATAATATCGTTAAGATACTTTGTATGATCCAATTTAGTGTCTCCCATTGCTTCAACTAGTTTTGACTCAAAACTTCCTTCAAGCGCCACCGTTTTGGCTTGTATAAAAGAGCCGGTCTCATCCTTGATCGCTATTCCACGCCCATTTTATTCATATCCACAAAAATGGCTGCATCGACATTTATCTTTAGCTTACCGGCAACGAGTTTATTCCATCATCGGTGGCTGTTTTCTAGGTTGGAAGCTAGTAAAACCATTCCAATAGATGATTGTTAGGTCGTTCTCCAATGATGAAGCTATTCCTCTACAAATTCAATCACTTCACTCACATTAAAAGACTTCGCTTTCCGTACAACTACATTCTGGTTTTTCACAAAGCCCACAAATCATAGTTATTAGTTCTTGCTCATTTTTATCTGCCCTATCAAACGTCAAAATGAATCATCAACTGGGTTATTTATAAATTGTTACGTGACATTATTTTATTGATTGTTTTTCGTGAAAAGTCAAAAACTATAGTTTGACTTTTACTTTTTAATTTTTTAAACAAAGTGAAATCAATGAAATGATGTAGGACCTCAACCCTCCCCAAAACAAAGCACCTATTGGCTAAAAGATGATATGCAAATAGGGCTAAGTGGATTTCTCAATTTTTGTACTTCATCTTATTATAGCATTGACAAGAAAATGTCGAATAACATATGTTTCATTCTCATGTGGTTGGCTTGAAAATATGGATTAATGCACGTCTTACCTACTTATGAATTTTCCCACCCTATAAGTTAATAGAAGATTATAGCAAAGACAGTCAAGAACCAAAAGGTAAAATCCCGAAAAGGAAAAATAGAACATAATTCATTAAAATTGAAATAAATTTCTCATCATTTATTTGATAAATATTGTAAGAAATAAATACGTGAGGGTATGTGGAAAGTAAAATCACTATTCATATTTTTAAAAATTAAAAGAAGATTCATTGCAAAAATGGATAAATAATGCAAAATAAGAAGGTTGGTACAGAAAATAAAAAATTGAAAATTGAGTCAGTTAAAGAGCAGCTGGTTTATTTATTATTAAATCCATTAACGGTTGTTTATTAGGTATATTGATATTTTGACCGGAAAATAGAATTAAAAAAGAAAAATTATTAATTAAAGCCATTTTTTTTTGTAAGTAATTTTAGGCAATTGCAAGAAAAACGCGTGTCATTAAAGGGCGAATTAAAGGAGTGGAATTAAATGGCAACCGATCTAAAATGAACTCCCAAAGTGGCCTAACAGCTCGTTGACTCATTCAAACGACAAAACAGATGCCAAATTGAGAAGAAAGGAAATAAAATAGTTATATGACAAAAGAGTAATGCTATTTATTTAGATGGAAGACCGATCTCTAGTTGGCATCGCTATATTGAGAGATGAGTGGAGATATATATATGCATACACACATAGAAATATTAATTTATTCAACAATCAATAAGAAAATGATAACTAAACTGGAAACCAATCTAAATAAGTAGCAGTAGTCATGATAAAATTATGCAACATCTCCTCCTCCTTAAAAACACCCTGGTCCTCGAGTGTGATTTTTCCCCTAACCATATAGGAAACGTTAAGGAGCATAATAATGTCAAGAAAGAGTAGAGTTTAGGAGCTTTTTGTAATTTAAAAAAAAAAAATTTTTTGTGGTGTGAATATATTTCAAGTAAATTTCACATATAGTGTCCAACGTTTGAACATGGTATCATCTGTTCCCCAATCTAACTTTCAATGTTATAGGTTCTTAAATTCACAAATAAGGTCCCCCTAATACTATAAAATAACCTTTATACCCCTTACTATTCTTTAAATAAAAGCAAGAATGAATTTTTAAAAACTAGAAAAATAATAAGAAAGAAAATAATTTCTACCTCATCTTACCTACCTAGTTACCCATTCCTCTCAATTCAGCCATAAACAGCGAATGTCAGCAATTGTTCCGTACAACAAAAGCGGAGATTCATATTTGTCATTTCTAGTCAAGTTAGGGACAAGAGATGTCTATTTAGTTAGGCAGGTGGGAAATTTTCTTTTCCTTTTTATTTTTTATTATTTTTCAATAATTGTTTTGTTTTTATTTAAAAAGTAAGAAGTATAAACATCATAAGAGACTTTATGTGTGGATTTATAAAAGGTTAAAGACTACTAGCGTTGAAAAAAAATGGAGAACTAATTGCTAGAAAGCGCAGAGACTGGGAATCATATGTCAAACTAACCCAAATATTTCTCCTCAAATACATTCTTCGAATTTTTTGACATATTTACCCTCAAAACTCAAAAGCTGCCATTATGTTGAATGTTCCTGCCATCTAACTTCAATTCGATGTTAATTAAAATGATTGGCTTTACTATGAACAAATTCTGAAAGTCGTCTATGTTGAACAAATTCTGAACAAGTTTTGGTCCATCAAAATCTCTCTCAAAAGTCGTCTATATTCAGGCCAATAATCTAATTAACCATGATTTGGTGGTGGTTGAGTTAAAAGATGTTTAGTGCCAACCTGAATTTACTGTATAATAATAAAAATAAAATCTTCCTAAGCTAATTAATATAAACTCTAATGACATGACGTAATATAGGGAGACCTAACCAAAATTTCACCATCACTTATAAGTAAAACCAAGTGTTATTGATCAAATTATCCTGCTAAAAACGCATGACATTCAGAGTCAGAGGACATTGCACAAATGAAGTTCTTGACACCTTAAAAAGGGGGTAAAAAAGCAGAAGAATGTTGAGTAAAATGAATAAAAATATTCAGTATTTTATTAAATGGGGAACCAAAGCGGGTATCCCTCTTATATTTCACGCTAGTACATCAAACAGAACCTCACATACAACCTTCGAAAAATACAAATTCAAGAAATGTAGAAAAAGGCTACGATAAGTGCTAGCCCAGGGCCGACTTTAAAGAGTGAAAAAGAAAAGAATACAAAAAATAATCCTCTACTTTTGTACCAACAGTACTGTCTTGTTGAAGAGACACTCAAAAAAATTTAACTAGAATGGATCCTGTGGTAATGCATCCCGCAATCAGAGTTACATCTCAATCACATGCTGATAAAAGGAACCTAAGTTAAGCGTAAAAATCAAACCTTAAATCTTCACAAAATTCCTTAAACTGCTCTTTCTGAACACGTATACCTTGATGAAGAACCCTGTTAGCTCCGTATAGTGACATCATTATAAGCTGAGATACACATCTATGAGGGATATGCAAGAACTTCACATCCACATTTCTCAAGTCTCTTCTCCTATCGATTATCTGCATATATCCAAATACTATTAAGTTTCCTATGCAGCAATTCCTGAAAAAAGATCACAAAGAAAACTTTAAGGATATATACTATTCACATGTTGAAATATATAATAAAGAATCGGATGATCTTTCATTCAGGGGTTACTTGTCACACTCATATAAGCAAGCGGACATTTACGGTACTATTATCATAGGAACAGAGTGCAATCTGATGAACACATTCATTTGATTGAATTCATGCAAGATGGTTTTGACTTCTAAAATGCCCCCTTTCCACTAAACTTACCATGAATACATTCTTCAGAACAACAAGCACTACTTGACTTGAGATCCTAGTCAAGTGCAAAAGGGGTGCATCCATCAAGACTCAAGAGGAAACCAAATTAGAATGACAAGAGGTATAATATAGTTTGACTTCTACAATGACTATATTCTAGTAGTTTGACTTCCACAATGACTATATTCTAGTAAACTTACTATGGATACATTCTTCAAAAGAAGAAACGCTACTAGTGGAGCACCATGGCCTCCACATGTATAGGACGTTGACAATTGCACAAGCTAAGAAACATATGCAGCAGGTCACAGTGGAGCTTAACAACTTTGTGTGAAAAAATTCAAGCATTGAAATCATTTTTACCTACAAGTTATTTACCCTTTATTACAAATTTTCATTTAACTGGCAATACATGTGTAAAGAACAAGACTTACCATATCGTTATTCATGCTTGTGTTCCTAATACAACAAATAGTCACTCCTCGGCATCAAACTAATTCACGCAATAGTGAACTTTAATTTCAAAATACTATCAACATGCCCACAATAGTGAACTTTATGGATAAAACCACCACTCCACACCACACCATTTATATTATAATAATAGCATATTACAGACCTCGAGATTACTAGCATAAACACAATACACATAAAACTTTCAGCAGAAGAAAATTAACACTTGAGAATAGATAGGTAAATTTTTGCGAATGAAATACAGTTAACAAGTAAATATCGCCTATTTATATTTTACTGCTTATATAACTAGCGTGTTTCTTGAGGGACTGACTGAAACAGTCACTATTTTGTAACTCAGAAATATTTTCCCAATCAATTATTGACTTTCAAGATTTCGCCTCGAATTTTCTAAAACAATAAATGCTACTCCCTCTGTCCCAATTATTTAGTTCCATTTTCCTTTTTGGGATGTCGCAAATATATAGTCCCCTTTCTATGTTAAAAACTCTAAATTGCATTCCTTTAGCCATCTATCCCTATTCAATACTTTAATGATAACTATCAATTTTGAATTCTACTCATTAAACAGGGACAAATTAGGAATACAGATCACAAAATGTGCCTTTCCAACACATTTCTTAATCCTTGTGAAAAAGTAACTGGGACCAAATAATGGGGACGGAGGTAGTAACATAATTAGAAGATGAACGTAATTATTAGAAGTGATGGCACAAACCGATAGATTTGGATTTACAGAGACAGTCATGAATGCAGAAAATAATATTAGAAGTTGAATTACAGAATAAATGTATAAGAATCACCTTGTAATATAGCTTCTAAACTTTAATTCTTTACAGTGATACTTCCTGCTGACTATTCAGCTTAAATTTCTTTTTTTAAGAATTATAATGGAAATGAAAACAGGGAATCAGCACAACAGCTTGTTTCTTCCAATAAGTATCAACTGCATTGGAAAAAGGATTCTTCAATACTCATAGAGTGCCATCTTTTATTTTGTTACTTTCTTGTGATTACATGGATTATACCTCTTCACACATATCTCTCAACAATTCAATATTACATTCAACACATTCATGGTAAGCAAAGTGAATTAAAGTTTCAGTTTTCAACATAAGATATTTCTGCAGATAAACTGCAAATGAAAAAAGTAATTTTGCTGTTTCTATTAGTGGTATTTTGAACCAATAAAAAGGGAGAAAAATATTAAACTACTACCAATGAGTTTTATTGTTTATTAGCAGATGTAGACAAGCCATTGATCTTAACAAGAAAGGACCTTGGCCCCTTTTCTGACCAAAAAGTTGAGACATTTGCAACTTTAGAACAGGACGGTTAAAGATGGGATGAGCATCGTTACCTCTTTTGGGTTGTCTACTTGCAATACTATAGCCTGTGTCATAATCCTCAGAAGCCGTAGCAGCGACATCTTCCGGATTTCCAAGTCCATAACCAAATGAACCAGCATTATCTAGGTCAGATGATGTAGTTTGCCAAGTTGGATCACCATACACTGAGCCACCGCGATAAAAATCCCCATAAGATCCCTCGTAACCCCCACTTGATGTGGCAAAAGAAGATGAAGTGACAACACCTGTTCCAATGTTTCTTCCAAATCCTCTTGTCCCCACTGCATAACTGTTTTCTCCAACTCTGTACCCGGAAGAACCTCCCCCAAGTGAGGAAGCAATAGGAGAAGTTCCCCAGTTTGCCCCATTATTCCCAAAGACTCCAAGACCACCACTTCCAGAACCAAAGTATGAACCAGAGCCGCTGTTAGTTGGAGACGAAGTCAAGCCACCATTTCCCCACACATTTCTAGATGGTGAACTTAAAAAAGAATCACCCCGGCTACTATTGTTGTTGTAACCA
>CAVNYN010285403.1:0-31653 GCA_963692815.1 Nyctanthes arbor-tristis | reverse complement strand
CTCTCAAACCATTTCCCTCTTTCTCTCCCGACCCCAAAAATTCGTCCAAAGTGACCTTGGGAAGGAGAAAACCGATAAAAACCCGCCAAAATATCTATTTGTCCTTTGAAAAGAGTCCCTTACCATATATGGAAGGATTATAGCTTGAAAGATAGCTTTAATTGGGGAATATCAAGGCTCTAAGCATACTTCTTCACGTGGATTATTTGAAGAATATTTGAGGTGGGTAACCTAATACTTTGATTCTTTTTCTACATGCATAAAGTTTTGATAAGATAAGTGTGTATTTGATTGATGCTTTTGATGAGACAAATATGGATTTGAATGCATACCCGTTTTGATTTGCTTTGTGATGGTATGGCATTGCTATGTGTTCTTGGTCATCCTGATTTGTTTCCTACACTATGACCTATTCAATGATCCCGGAATAGGGAAGATTAGTGTGGTGTTTGCTTTGAATTGGAATATCGGTATGGGTCTACCGGGGTTCATTGTGGATCCACTTAATTGATATGAATCTGACGCGCACCACGGGTAGTAGTGTAACTAGCGATAGGGCCCTTTTGTGCATTGAAAAGCTTTGTTCATGCAATGATTTGTCTTGGAAATGAGTTTCCTAAACGAAAGGTGAATCAAAGGATTATGTTATTCACTGAGTACGTTGTACTCACTCTCCACTTATTACAATTTTTGTAGATAATTGGAGTCATAACAATTGAAAGGCAGGGCAAGCTGGATGTTGGATCGTGCTCGCAAACGGGAGTAGAGTTGTGCATGTGGTGTAAACCTGTCCTTGAAACTATCACGACTTTAATACTTTTATGTTCACACATATAGTATATATGTTTTTACAGCTTATAACATATAAGAAAATAGTGAGTTATAATCTTTATATTGATTTGAGTTCTACTTTTCACTGTAAAAGTTTTCTAATGATTTGGGCACACCTTGGAAATCAATGAAATATGTTTATTAATACAATTTCTTATGTTTTCATATTTCTTGAAAACTCTAGCTTTAATGTTTCTTTAAAATGTTGACTATTTGTTAACTTATGAAATTATCTTCATCTATTAAACTCAGTAAGATAAGATAAATTGGATTGTTTCGCACATCTCGTCCCCGTTATTTGAATAAAAGCTTCCGCAACAGAATTTGTAAATTTCCCTAAGATATTCGGAAATATTGAAAAGTTAACGGGGGCGTGACACCATATTTGATGGTTATTTCCGTTCATGCTAACTGGTGTCATATGTGGAGATTATTCGTATTTGTTGTTGATTTTCTTTTTATTTTTTTAAACTTTAGTTTGTACTTTTAATTACATATACAAAAACATAAATCATTTTCTATTTCATATCTAAGGGTTGTTGATTGTTAATAACACTTTTAATTTTTCATAACGTTTTTAAATTTAGAACAAAATTTTACTTGCTATATATTAGTTAATTTATCTTCTAGTTTGCAAAAAAAAGTTAACATATATCCTACATATTTTTTGCAGTTTAAAAATTAATGTATATTTGTTATAGAACATTTTATGTATATTAAAACATGTTAATAAAATAATTGGACGAATTATTTATTATTGTAATTAAAAAAGTAAAACTTATTTCAAACATATTGAAAAAAGGTGTTTTAATTAATAATATTTAGTATAAAGAAAGTAAAATTTCCGACGGCCTAGTGGATGCCGTCGGAAATTTCCAACGGAAATGTAAAACCGTCGGAAATTTCCGACGGCCTAATGCCTTCTGTCAGAATTTTTTGACAGAATTGTATTTCCATCGGAAATCTCAGACGGAATTTTGGTGCCGTCGGAAATTTCCAATGGAAACCAAATTCCGTCGGTAATTACCGACCGAATTTGGTTTCCGTTGGAAATTCGAGACCATTTCTTTCCCATTACAAATCACCGATGAATTTTTTGGTTCATTGGAAAATCTGTCGGTTTTTTCCGATGGACTATGGCTGGTCAGAAAATTCCGTTGGTGATACCTTATTTTCTAGTAGTGCTTTCTTTTTTCCTTTTAATACAATTTGGAATATTTCAGAGAGATGTATAGACTTGAACCCAGAATCTTGTCCTAGTAAGGGTTGCTAGATCTTTACCACTTGGATTGTCTCCCTTGGTCTTATCTAGGGGACTTTGAACAACATGGTGAATGCTTTGGTAATTGACTTGCAATACTATTGTGAAGAAGTGGTTCATGCTCCTCAATTTAACTACCTATGCTTGTAGAATTATGGAACGGACTGGTTGAAAGATGAAAATTACAATAATAATAATAACTATTTTTTTGTTAACGGACACAAACCTTGTTTATGAAATACATACATATTATTATGTGAATATATTGAATAGTTTGATTATATTTTTGTGACTTCAAAACATATATATATATATATATATATACACACACACATACACCATAATAAATTCTTTCATTAGATCAAATAATGATCAAATGTAATAATGAAAAAGAATTCATGTACAATGGTAATATATAGTCCACCCTAAATCATCTAGTGCTTTTTTAACTGTCCTCCCTTAGTGCTAAAAGTTCATTCTCAGCCTCTTTAAACACCACATATAAACAAAAAAAGAAAAATAAATAAAAAAACATAGACATTCTACTGGTTGCTGAGAACTCTTATTAGGGAATTCAGAGTGAAACTGCCAATACCACTATATATATGATATTAGTTTAAGCACATGCATGCCTCAAAAGTACCTATTCTTTGGAGCAATTTAGAAGGCAAGCTGGATTTCTCCTTCCTTTATTGGCAAGAAACCGACGTGCTTCTGCAAATAAATACGAGCAATAATATGAATCTTTTGTAAAATTTTTACCATAAATCATCACATCCGTAATTTTATGTTCGATTGGTTAATTAACTAGTATTTAGATAAGTCAAACTCAAATATTGATGTTGGACACTTCTTTCCATTTTCTTCCCAGCCAACCATTTGACCAACTTTTAGTACGTACTTGTTTGGGTGCATCAGAGTCCATTAGGACATAGTCGACAGACCTCTAATCAAAAGATCCCAAAAAAAAAAGGTGGTCTAAACAGGTGCCTCATATGATTGTAACTGAAACTTAAGAAAAGCTAGCTACCAAGAAATCAGTCATAGAATATTGTTGTTCTTCGCCGACTAACAATTTTACCAAGTTTTGAAACAAACAACTAGGAGATTTCAAATACCAAAGACATTTAATAATGTAATACATGAGCAGTTGAATTTTATTTCACGAAATCATATAAATATATCACGTCACCAAATATCTAGTACTTGAAAATTTTTTATACAAATAACCACATGTAGAAATTGAACACCCCCGCCACTCCAAGAAAAAAGGAAAAAAGAAAAAGAAAAAAGTCATAACGCTAGTCCCCGCTAATAAATTATAGTAGAGCGATTTATCTAGAAGGACGATAATTGTGTTGTGTGCGCTGGAAAAGGAAAGGCATTTGAAAACCTAAGCCACGTTGTTATGAAAATTAATTATATATTAGAAGCCAAATTATTTAATTATTCTATATGGTCCATTAATTTCAAGGTCCCTTCAAGCCTAGACCAAGAAAAAAAAATGAAAAAGAAAAGAAAAAAGGAATTTCTTCATACCTCACGCGATTTTAGGCCACTTTTGATCATGATGCCATCATGAGACTCCGAACGCACATGACCGTGTTCAACCTTGCCGCCGCTGCTGCCGGCGGAGGCAGAGGCGGTTGTGGTGGCATTGTTGGACAGATAAAGGTCGGTAATTTTCTCCGCCGCCTCGTCCGCATCCTTGCTATCCATCATCAACTTCTCCAACTCCGCCTTGGTGAGCCTCAACTTGAGCCTCACCGCACCACCATTTTGTGACGTTGCTTTCTCCTCCTCCGCCTCCTCGGCTGTCATGCTAGGCGGTTTCATTATCGATAGGTCTGAGGTCGACCTCCTCGACAACATTAGGCTCTCTAGCCGGTCCTTGGCACTCATTTGAATGCCGGACCGGACCCGCCTCGGGTTCTTGTCTTGAGGCAACTTAGGGAGCTCTACTAGAAAATAGAGCCTCTTTGGCTTGAGCTCTTGTTGTGGCTCCAAAGGTCTAGCTCGAATGCCGAAATGTTTCACGGCCTCTGATTCTAACAAGACGTGCCCTGGGTGGTCCTTTACGACCTCCCTGGCGCGCACCGGAGTCTTGAATTTGATGGTTTCTCCATCGATTTTCATGATTTTTGTAGTCTTTTTGGCCCTCAAACTATTTCCCATTTTTTGGTGTTCTTGTTGTAACAAATCCTTTTCGGAAAGTACCCTTCTTGGTTTTGCTATCCCTTTCTATATGATAAGTCGACGAATATTGAAGGGTACACAAAGCAATTGGCACTCTTTTATCGTGGGGGTTTGAGATTGGTGGTGTTGGCGGGGGTCAAATAAAGAACACAAATATAAATTGGCGGCTCCTTTGACAAAATGACTAGTTACCATGCTACCTAAGATATCTATCAAAATCACATGTTTTTTTATTCATATAATTAGGGAAATTTGCAATTGAGGTCCCTAACTTTAGTACGAGTTCAAATTTTGATATTTCAACCTTTAAATTCAAGCCTAGAATTTTATTTCAATGACCTTGCATAAGGGTAAGTAGAAGCAAGAGTGCTTAGAGTGTGGTGGGCAACATTTAGATGTTGTCGCAACAGTATAGAAGACTCAATACTTTCAAAAAAAGTATATCAAAAACTCAATATTCTTAATCTTAACTAACATGAATATGACAAATGAATATACATGTGTAAGTAAATTATTAGACTCCATTTGTCAACTTACTAGCATTTATTTGCACGAACTAAACAACACATTAAGCAAAATTGAAAATCGTATGCTCAATATTATATTAGAAAAAGTAGGTGGAGGCTGGGATTGGTAGGGTAGAAAAATTAGAAGCAACCGAATTACCCCAGTGAACGTTATAAGCCTATTCCTTACACGTGTTTTCTTAACAACAATTTGGATGGATTATGCTAAGAAATACTACATATATTGCTAGCTTACGCAACATTGAGTATCGTGCCGTCAAAACTCAAAACACTGGAGATTCATTTTCACTTATTTTGAAGATAAATGACCTGCTGTGCAATATTTGCAATAAGTTAGTAATTGTCTGCATGGCCATCAAATTTACGTACACTTTTGAAACTTCAAACTTGCGCCTACTCACCCTCTCAAAATTCAATTCTCGTTTTCTTTTCTTCTTACACTTTGAATAAAATTGATCATTCTTTTTGTTTTCTTCAATCTTCATCCTGTATTTTTATTTTAGATTATCTCAAAGACTTTGACTGTTGTTCAAGCCCAAAAAATGAAATTTGGCGTAGAAAATAAAAAATCCTTTTTAACACAAATATAGGGATTCGTAATGGCATGGCATCTTGTTATCCTACATCTTTAATTAAGAGTTCGATTCCCCTCTCACTCCCTTTTCAGTATAAAAATATAGATCTCTGTGGAGTCTAAAATTAATTTTTAGATTTTGATAAATGAAGATATAACCAAAAAATATTTTGGTTGCATTCTCTTTTTTCCTCAGTCGGTTTGTTGTGTTCAATAGAAATGACTTTATGTACGTATGTTAATCAAGTGGGTCCAAGAATATAAAAACTTCCATTTATCATGTGGATTATTGACTACAACGTTTGATTTTCACACAAGTATGAAAAGTACGTATCTTAAACTCCCTAATACTTACGTGCGACTTTTATAAATTGAGGAAACCTACACATAGTTTCATGTATGTGGGACTCTGGGAGTTCACACTATAATCTCTTATCACGTGTGTATATAACAAGATAATCATTCGATAAATTTGGCGGGAGATCATTACTAATATATATTAAAATGATCTCCCGTCAAATGTATTGCGAGATTATCTCGCCATACACACATAGGTGATGAGAGATTATTGAGAAATCTGCACACCGTGGGCTCTATATATGTGAAGACTCACACAATTATTTCAATAATCTCCTGTCATGTGATATTATTACTGCATCTATATCAAGTCCTCAATTTACAGATTGGATGGATATATAGTGTTATCTATTTAGATGTGACCATTGTGCTACAACACTCTGGCTAATTGAAAATCAAAATTGATCTAGTGTCATATATATAGCACTATATAGTCATGTGGCGTGTCTCGTGCACGCCACATGGTTGTGATTTCCTATTGGGCCACGCCATATAGTTGTACGGTGTCATAAGGTATCATATATATAGCGTCAAATTGAAATTCAATTATAAATTATTGTTATTAACCGAATAATTATTTACAGGTGTTTATATTTTTCACATGAATAATTTATTTAGGAAATCATCACTACATAAAAGTGGTGTCTTTCAATGTTTATCTTGAACACGTTTCAAGGTCCATGATGATGTTCGGCTCATCATCTTGTAATTGCTGTTTGAAAAATCGGCTGGTCAAATTTTGACTAATTGTTTTTATTTCATATATATTGCATTGCATGCAGCGACGTGAAGTCCATTCACCCGTTCAACTTACCATAGGAAATTAATTTCTCTTTCTAATGAATTGACTGCACGAATGTGACATGTTTGTTTAACGGCGAAAGAAATATTATGGGTAGGATAAGTTATGAAAATCGTTTGGAAATTTTCTAGAGCCTATATGGCTGTTGTAACCTATATATCCATAAAGCGACGTAATTGCATGTATATGTAGTATACACGCTATATACTGATCACACTGTATGTATTTATGAAGCGTGCATACTTACGACTGCATCATGACCTATATAGAAACTAGCTAGAAGATTATTCTACAAATATAATTATATAAATATAAATAAATAATATAATAGCTTTATAGAACTATCGAGAGGTGTCATAATGTGATTGTATAGATGTAAGCCACTAACTTACATGTATGCACTTACAATAGACGAAAAGCCTTATAACACCACCTTTTAGAAGTGCTAGAAAATTTTTAATAAATAATAATACACTTAATAGAATCTTATTATAACCTTCTCATCATATCACTTTTTTATTATTAATGATTATTATATATAGGCCACAACTGTGTTTTTAGAACGGGAAGTTTCATCTTTCCCATAATTATCTAAAATATTTCCATACATATTTTTTAACCTTTTTTATTTAAAAAATACTGTGTAAAAACATATATTATTTATTTTAATTTTTTTTACCTTTTTATTATTTTCCCTTTTTAATAATATATTTTTTAAACCCACATCTAATATATGACTTTCAAAGTTATTCTCGTGCAATGCAATGGGGAAAGAATAAATGGGTAAATTTCACAAAAGGGCCCCAACGTTTGCAAAAATAATAATTTCATCCTCAACCTTTTTTTCAAACATTTAGGTCTCCAACCTCTTAAAAATAAGCACAAAAGGTCCCTATGGGCAATTTTTATCCATTTTCACATTTATATACTTACAAAATGACCATTTACCCTTGAAATTAGTACAAAAACCTTTTAAAAAATCTAAAAGATTTAAATCAAAGAATGAGAAAATATGTTGATTTCTCTGGTTAATTACTTCTACCTTTCACCAAGTACAGCCATAATTTTCTTCACCTTTTTTTTTGGGAATGAGGAAGGATAAGACCTCCATTTAAGTGACCTTTAACAATAATAAAAAGAGATTTATCTTCCATTTTTAACTATATGTAGACGCAAAAATTTAGAATAAGAGAGATTGTAGTGTAAACAAAAAGGAAACCTTCAATTTTTTCACAAGAAAAACTCATACATTTTTAATCGTTTTAATTTTTATTACTTGAATATCAATGACATCTTAATTATCATTACTTATTTAGGTTTAAATTTCAAAGAGTTCATTCCGTGAAGTGACTAAACACTAGTGGTGATGGTATTATGTAAGTGAATGGAAAAGATAATATATTAAACAATGTGTATGTATAGTTTGTGTTAAGTGGGTAGATGAGAAAATGATATATAGATAAATATATATAAGTGTGTGAAAGAGAAAACGGCAGAGAGATTGGAATAAATAATTAAAATTTGTGTTCTTATTTGTTAAATTTAAATAAAGCATAAAATTGTCTTTATAGAAAAAGTAAATCATGAAAATTGACAAAAATAGTATGTAGGAATCTTTTATGGTTATTTTTGAAAGGTTTGAGACCTACATGCTTGAAAAAAGTTAGAAATGAAATTGTTACTTTTTGCAAAGGTTAGAGACAATTCGTGAAATTTACTGTAATTTAATTTGTTACTAGTTAAACCACTCATGTGTTGTACGAGTAGAAAAACTTATTAAAATATATTATTACATAGTTAAACATAAATCTGTAATATTTACACTCCTGAAAAATACAAAAATATAAGTATACATTAATTAAATCAATAAGATTAATAGACTTATTAATCATAAAATTCAAGATCGTTTAAAAGACATCATATATTCTTACATATATATAACCTTTCGTACATATATACAATAATGGAAAGAATACTTGTTACCCGCCTCATTTTAAAAAATCCTAATAAAACTAACAAATTCAAAAAAAAAATGTTAAATGCATTAATATATTCAAATAATATTAAACTCACCAATACACATGGTAGATATAGTGAATTAACGAATTATGATGGATTAAAGTTTGTTTTAGAGTTGATATTTTAGATTTGGTATGTTAATTTATTAGTGAAAAAGATTAACAAATAAAACAAATGAGCAAAATGGTTAAGGTTTAGTTGTTAAACCTAATTGTCATGGGTTCAAGTCTTTTTTGAGTTTTCTTTCAAAAAAAAAACGTCTTTTCTGAGTTATTTCACAAAAAATTTTGTTAAAAGGAAAATGAACAACTACCGCAAAATTTACCAAATAAAAAAGCGGGAAAATCACAGTACAAAAGGTATCGAGACTTAAGTGGATTAATTAATAATATATAGATATATAGATTTTAATAATTTAATCTAATTTTTTATTTTGAGACTCTATTTACATATTAATTTAATA
This sequence comes from Nyctanthes arbor-tristis, assembly GCA_963692815.1. Classification (NCBI taxonomy): domain Eukaryota; kingdom Viridiplantae; phylum Streptophyta; class Magnoliopsida; order Lamiales; family Oleaceae; genus Nyctanthes; species Nyctanthes arbor-tristis. The sequence goes on along the minus strand of CAVNYN010285403.1, from coordinate 22,623 downwards.
TTTTTATTTTGTGGATTTCAATTTTACTCTGTCTGATTGTATAATTTCATGATTTTATGTTTTCCTATTATATTGTATTAGTAAAGCACTTGTTTGATGCACGGATAGAAAAATGTGTAAAATATAACCATTGTAAAATTAAAGTAAAAAATGAGCAACATTTGTTCATTGGTCGAAAATAAAAAAGCAATATATGCAACGCTAAACATGATTTCAATAACAATATTGAATAGTAAATTTTGAATTACATAATATTTTCTTGTAATGGGCAAAATGTACATAGACATGATATTTAAAAATTACATAGACATGATATCTAAAAATTAAAACTATGTTAAATAATTAAATCTATATCAAATTAAGTAATAAAATATTTTGACTATTAGAACAGCTGAAAATAAAATCATCTTTGTTAGCAAAAAAAGAAAAAAGAAAAGAAAAGAAAAGAAGAAGAAGAAGAAGAGAATCAGCTTGCTCAACCATTTTATAAATCCGCGCACTTTTGGCTGACAATTTGTGTCACACGAATCATTATTATTACTTACTTGTTCAAAAGAGTTTAACTTAAACTTGATAATAAAAGCTTAAAATAAAATTATTCCTTTTGTGACCTCACTTAATGATATCCTCAAACATGAGGTCGAACCACGCATTGAAGAAATTTTCTATTGAATTGATATATGCAATATTTTTCAAACTAACTCAATTTGTGTTCGCCGATTAAAAATCATCGTTGATTTAGTCAACTTTTTCATCGAAATAATGAGCTTTGCAAAATGCCCCCCCCCCCAAAAAAAAACGATGTAGATGGCCATTACAAAGATCACCACAAAAAAAAAAAATCAAATTATCAATGCTTAAAATTTATATTTTTAATTTATATTATAGAGAGAGTGAGATAACATTTTCAGTTACACAAAGCCATGAGTTAGAATCCGAGCAAAAAGTTTTTCAAGTTTCACCATTAGGACTAAATATATATATGCTTCTGACTACCATGGGAAGAGACGCAGGAAAAATATGGTCCTTGCAAAAACGATGGTATGAGGTTGCAAATCTTTTGCGATAATTGGAGATTGAGAAAGCAGTAAACATAGATAAAATTGAGAAAATGAGCAAAGAATGAGGTCATATTTGTCTTATATAGGAAAACTGAAAATTAAAAAATTGACAAAAGCAACATAAGGCAAAACGTAATTATAAAAACGGGTAGAGAGGAAAAAAACCTGCTAAATGACATCAAGAATCCTCTGAAAATTAAAGTTATGAATCGTAAAAGGAAAACGTTGAAAAAAAGGGAAACATTCTAGAAGTTGTTCAAAAATAATAAAATAAAAATAACTAAAAGAAAATAAAGTTAAAAAAAGGAAAAAAAAGTTTGAGCGGGAAAACTTTTTTTGATTTAGAGTAATATAGAGATAGATTATGAGACAAAAGAAATGCCAAAATTGTTGCAAAAGGTAGCAAAAGGTAACTACAGTATAATATATAATGATGAAATAATAAAAGGTCAAAATTACTAATCAAAATTTTTAGAACCTCTATTTTTCAACTATATATTCTCTATGTTTCTCTAGCTTCAATTATTATCTCATTTGCCTTCTCTTTTCTTATCCCTAATAATAATAAATCGAACTTATCTATGTTGTAGAAATAACGAATAGGGCCTTTTAAAAAATTCATTTTTTGTGATTGAGCCATAACTAGAAATTAAACTTTTGAAAAATATCTCGATTCAAGACAAATGAATTTGATTATTGCAAGATGTGGAAGTGATTCTAGAATCCCTTTCAAAAACTTTCCAGAACTCTCTTTAAAAAACTTCCCTCTCATGTGGCATAAATGAGTACATACCACGTGGATTTGAAATATATATGGCTTGAGTTTGAAATACACGATATACACCACATGGATATAAAGTTTTTTAAGAAAACTTCTGGGAAATTTTTGAAAATTTTTATAAAGAAACTTATTCAACAAAATTGAATTGAAAATCATTGGCATTTATTTCTAGCTAAAAATTTTTATATTTTAAATAGTATTCTAAAATATCAAGGTCAATTATTATTATGGGGAAAAAAATAAATTTTGATTTTGGGTTGACATGCTTGTCTCACTTATCTCATGCCAAAGCCGGCTCGGCATGGAGGGTTGTGCTAATTGAATGGAAAGTAGGACAAAAGTTATCAGAATCTTTCTTTTCAACACATCACATTATATTTATATCAATAATAAACACATGGGCCACATGTCATTTTTGTTACGCTTTTTATCTTTTTCTTTATCCAAATAGAATTATTCATGTACTAAGGATCTTCTCACACCCCCCCCAAACGCATAAAAAAACACCCAAAACACATGTTGACATGTATGAGGGATATGAAGAGAAATCTCAAGTAGTTGCGTTCATATAATACCAACATCGATGGCTGGTGATGTAACGGGGGAGAGAGAGAGAGAATTTTAAATTATTTTTATTTATTTTATATTTGTGCATTTCTTTGTCCAAATAGAATTATATTGTCGTTTTATTTTTGCTCCAATTTATTTTATCTTTAGTAATTTAACTGTGAACAAAAAGGTATGATCTGGGGTCATCAAAAAAAGAAAAACAGTATGATCTGGGTTTTAAAGAATAATACTCCCTCCGTCTAAAAAAGATAATCTAGTATTCCATTTTCTTCTGTTGTAAAAAGATAGTCCAGTTTTTATATTAGCTTTATATTTAATTTTTCCTTTTCATGTTTATCCTTAGTTAATTAATCACTTAATATACCTATTTACCAAACTTTAAGGGGAAATAAGTCAATTTTTTGGGCATAATTTTCAGGGAAATCTAATTGACACATTTTGAATAATTGTTATATACTCATTTCAATATTAATCATACTTTAGTCATTGATATTAATTCCAAATAATTTATTATATTTATGCATAAGGGCTAAAATGGAAAAATACACTTAAAATTAAATGTTTCAACCATATTATCTACCAATTCTTAATCCGATCGAAACTAGTCTCCATTTTAGTTGACAATTTCATATTTAATATTGAATATGTGGATGTATCCTTATATTTATAATTATTATTATCTACTCATTATCCAATGTGAAAATGGTGACTAGAGTGGAGACGGGTCACTGGTCTAAATAATTAGTGCTTTTTCAATTTTAAAATGCTTATAAAGGGAAAGGTCAGAAATATCTTGCGAAGGGAATTAAAATTTGGAGTGATGCTGTTTATCGCTACCATGAGAATCACTACTCTTATGTGTCATTAAAGGATATATAGGTCAATTTAAATAATCTCTTGTCCGAACGTTTTACTTAACACGCATATCATTTAAAGCTATCGTATTAACATGTGGAACGGTGATCATCGCTAATAGGAAGTAAGGAAAAATTTATAATACTCTAAAACTATTGAAAATTCGACAGGCCTGAGAATGAAAAAAATGAGATAATTAGAAATGTGGGTCTCAGTTATTCAATTATCTGACGATTGTATCTACTTGTCAATTTTCTATTAATCAGGGAGTATCAAATTTAGCATTTAGCGACTAAAAACTCTCTCGCAACGATTAGTAGCGTATTTACAATATTTTATAATATAAAATATAAAAATGCGGGCATAAGTATCAAGTATCAAGGAACCCGGCCTTATTTTCATAGACGGACTGCTACTGGAAATTTCTAAGAAACTAGGGCCAGGTTCCTTATGGAGCCTGATTTCCAATAAGATGCTGTCATGTGGTGTGTGTCAGGTGAGGTGTCAGTCTGTGATTAGAGACCGGGCTTCATAAGGAACCTGGCTTTATTTCCATAGCCAGACCACTACTGGAAATTTCTAAGAAACCAGGGCCGGATTCCTTATAGAACCTGGTTTCCAATAAGATACTGTCATGTGGTTTGTGTCAGCTGATATGTCAGTCTGTGATTGGAGACCGTACTTTGTAAGGAACCGGGCCTTGTTTCCATAACCGAACCGCTACTGAAAATTTCTAAGAAATCAGTGCCGGATTTCTTATGGAGCCTGGTTTCCAATAAGACGCTGCCATGTGATGTGTTTCAAGTAAGGTGTCAGTCTGTGATTGGGGACCGAGCTTTGTAAGGAACCCGACCTTGTTTCCATAGCTGAACCGCCTTCTTACTTGTCTTTTTTCTTTTTTCATTTTTTTTCATAAAGAAAAACTTTTACACAATTTATGAATTTAATATTTTAAACTAATGATTGTAACTTTGAAATTACAATATCTTGCAAATCCTTTTTATAAGTTGCAAATGTTACAATCCAAATTAATATGAAAGGTATATGTGTCTCGTAGAATTTAAAAAGATATAATGAAATGTAATATTTGCTGTATTCTGACCCATTTACTATTAGATTTATTAGTAGTGCAACAAAAGTTGATCTCTATCGGCCCAGTATCATTCTTTTCCTTATATTTTGATCACTTGCCTCAACAAAATTCTCTATAATATTATTACTAATTAATTCAAATACGTGTACATTTATTTCACCTTTGTATAGGACATGCAATACGTACTTACAACTCATTATAAAAATTGTGATCCATTAATTTACACCATCTTTGCATGGTAAAAACCAGAATATAAAACTCAAAAGGAGTCACACTGGCCCATCACTACGTATAGATTGTCTTCTCATTTTTTTTCTTCCCCTTTTGCTAATTATCAAAACTATGTGTTTGTTGAATTATGTTTTCTATGATTTCCTCAATTTTGTCGACAGTAGAACAATCAATTTTCAAATATAATCCCAACATCAAAAGATCTTTCAAATCACATCATAAAATACATATCATAGATCTTACAGTGCTTCTGTTTCCATATTGAGATCTTGTTACAAGATACGATAAGAGGTGAATTTGTTATGAAGACCAACACAGAGACCACAACTGAATAAACTCAAATGTGGGTTCTTATTTTTCTATAACCATGCAGTCTCCATATCAGAAAGAGAGGCGACAAAAAGTACAATGGTCAATAGCCACACTGGTGTTTGTTGATGTTTCATCCTTCAAACAATGGGTATGATTTGCAATCTGAGTAGAAAAAAGATTCTTTTAAACATACGCTTCGTTTTCATCTCAACGCCATCTCTACATTTGACCAAATATGCACACATATCTCATATTCTTTACAATGTTTATAATAATAATAATAAAACACAGTACAATGTTGTGATCATAGCTTTGCTTTTCCAAAGGTCTCACCTTAGTTATTCATCCACCCTTTACAGTTTAGTTCAACCTCCAATCGTGGAGTTAAACCTGCAGACGGATTGAGTAATAACCTCAGAGTTGAAAAACATGAATTTCATCAAAGATATGTTTCTGTTTTCTTTTCCAGACATTTAGGACTCTTATTAGGGACACTTTTCTTTTAATGGGTATATAGAGAAGAGTTTCAAGCACCAGGGAGAGAACTATTTACCTCTATTCTATGAGTTTCAATGGCCTCATCATCACATTGTCTTCGTGATCTAAGATCTGCATAAGGCAAAATAACTTATCAATGTTCACAAGTCATTAGTTGACGTCAGATAGTTTTGCAGACTATAAACACCGAAAAGCTGTTCTATCAATGAAAAACAGGAAGCCCGCAAGATCATTTTTGAGCATTTCTTGTGACTTTTCTGATTCAGACAAGCCGGTACTGGAAGCAGCAAAATTTAGGACAGGGAAGTTACTCACATGGCAATGGTAGACGTAACCCGGCTCTGCAGTTGCATCAAATGGATACGATGCATTCGAATGAATGTAAGAAAACCTGACGAGAATTCTTGTAACATTACCAGGCATCATCTTGTAAACATTTTTCCAACCCTTCTCGTGTGCGGGTACCGGTATCTTCTTTCCACGAGCATACTTCTCAACATGGCACTTGATAGCATTGTTGAGTTTCGACATACACTCTTTAAATTTGTCAATGTTCACCAGTTCAGTTTGATCTAAGGCCACAAAAAGCCCCAGATGAATATGCAACGGGTGATTATCCTCGGTGAGATTGATCACGTTCCAAATCTCAGTGGCCCCAACCTTTGGTGTCTCAGTCACTGGCGCTTCATATGGTTTTCCGTTGATGTACAAATGTGTAGGCTGATCAATATTGCTGGTGTATTCGTACATGGCTATGTACCGAGTAAATGACACGCTGGATAAGTCCGGGGATGGATACTTGATCAATGTACTTGGAATTCTTGATGTATCCAACTCATGTTGAGGTTTTACGGTGAATTTCATCACTTTACTATTGGCTTCAGCTCTTCCGATCTATCTCCAGTCGGATAGGGATATGCTGCATCATTTGCCAAAATCTGTGAATTGGATTTCGACTTTGAGAAGTCAATGATTACATCAGCAATTTCCGAAGGCGCCAAAAGAATTTCTTTGACCGTTATTGGTCTTCCGTGGTATGCTGAGTCAGACGCCAAGTGGATAAATCCCAAACCACTTGCAAAATAAAACTTGAAGAACCGGGCATTGCTAGCATTAATGATACGAAACCTGTATTTTCTCCGCCGCACGATCATGTAGGGCCACGCCTTTCCGTTGACGATAATTGCATCACCAAAATACTCTGGTTGCCACTGAGGATGTATGGAGGGATTATTCCCTGTGGAGTTCATGTATACTGAACCATCAGAGTTAAAGCTCCGATCAAACACAACCAATGGACGATCAAATTCTTCATCATACGGCAATCCAAGTGGCACCTCTACTTTGGGATCCCGGATGACGTATGCGCCTAACAAGCCCGCCAAAAGGTTGACTCTAGTCAGTCCCATAGCATGATCATGGTACCATAGTGTCCCTGGATGCTGAAAATTGTGGTAGTGGTATTTCTTCTTCGTCCAAGTGGGTCCCCGCTCTTTGAATTTGGCTGTGAACCATGAGGTCGAGAGTCCATCACTCTCCGGCTCATCGATCCCTCCATGGAGGTGCACCACCGTGGGAATGCCCTGTTTTGTGGCTGGTATGGCAGTTGGAATAGTTGGATCCCAGGGCAATATATGCTTTGAAGGGAGATAATTTGTCCATTTTACATGAGTTTCAACTCCATGGAGAGCTTCAATTGTTGGACCAGGAACTGTTGCAGAATGCTTCGATAAACCAAATGCAAACACCGGAGTTGGAGGAAGATCTCTGTGAAATTTCTGCACAACAAATTCTGATTAGTATTTCGAGAATATTAATCAAATTATTTGCAAATTTTGACCCTTTTAGTGTCAATATTAGTCGTTATTATTCCTTCGATACTAATCTATGATTAACATGGGAGAGCACACTGTGTTGTATCTGGTCAAACTGAAAGACTAAGAATTAGACAGAAGTCTTGCTTAATTTACTATCTAAAATTAGATCGGAAGAGCACACTATTTCCAAGTATAATCTGGTATAAGCCAAACAATACTCAAAATTTGATGAATAATTTAAAATCTCAGAATAGTTTTAGCCATTAATCAATTAGCCAATCATACCAAATAAAAGTGCACTGAGTTCCCAATGAAATATAAAATATGACTAATGCTATTTATCAGCACCAATGATGATCATGATCTTCAGTGGCATTAAATCTCATAAGAACTTGTCTTTGGCATCTTTATCAAAATCAAAAAACTTATTAAATCAATACCAACCACATATTCTCCACAAAAAACAAACTTTCACACTTCCCATTGATTTTTCTTAACATTACCACCACTCATTCTCCTAAAAATCTAGAACTCTTTTACCATAAAGTTCAGAAGAACAAGCTCTAAGTCAACTTAAATGAATCACATGTCTTTACATATCATTTAACTTATCATTTAATGTGCTGCTTTATCACAAGATCGTGATCATTCATTATGTGCTGCAAGAGAGTTCAAGAATGCCTTTCCATTTGTATGTTTGAAGAAGTCATCAAACCACAACTAAGAATAAGTGATGCTGACATGTATTCCAAAGTAGAGATAATCTATTATCTATGTCTGGATGTGTTTTAGTGGGCATTATCTGGAAAGAAAAGAAAAAGAGACAACTTTTCTTGTGTCGGTGTTAGAAGAATCCTATGTGGGACATCAACAAGAAAGTAAAGTGATCATTACAGTAATAATATTTCCATGAAAACAAAGAAAGAAAGACAGCTAAACATCACTTCAATCCCAATTTATTCGATATTCCCAATCGGGATGAGATCAATCAATTTAGAGAAGGTAATAAAGAACGGAAAACGTATAATACCAGGTTTTCATTTCACATAGGACTCCACTAGTTTTCCTTCAAAAAGTGTTCGAAAGAAGGGTCGTTTTCGAGCAGGACCAAAAGGAAATTCTCATAGAGAGAACTGGTGTAGAATCTATCTGGTGTGGTCATTATTGTGGGTAATGTACAAAAATAAAAGTCAAGATTTCAGTGTGAAAATTAGCACAAAAAAAAAAAGAATCCTCTATGGATATCAGTTCACATATTCTTATTCCTGGCACCTTCCTTCTTAGACACTAGAGGAATTGATGCAATGGAAGTGTAACGTGAAAGAAACCTCGTTCATTTACCACAATACGATCAATCTTGTAGTTTCTGTTGATTAATAAAAAATTCTAGAAATCTAGGCATCAAAAGACTCGTTGATTCGCACATACATCAAGAATATTGATTCGTTGCTTTGCAATATCAAATACTAATATATTATGATCCAAGAATTGGAAATCTGTACCAGTCCTTTTACCAATATCAATAAATTATTTATGCAATTCATCTTCACTCCAGCTTTTAAGATGAAAAGACATAAAATTTCCTAATTGCTCCTAAATCTTAATAAAATCCTAACTATAAAGTAAAGCATAACTCCTTATCAACATAAAAGCTAATAAATAAGATAAATTAATGTAACTCCTAATTTCATTTAACATTTTCAATTATTTGAGGAAAAAATATATATTAAACTGAACATTTCCTTATTGCATTGCATCGAGAACCTTTATGGTTCTTAAAGTTTAGCACTTTAGCTAACTTATCAAGTTTGGAAATATATTCTACCAGTGAATGTTAAAAAAGAGAGGAAAACACATCTCCTACCAGTGAATGTTAAAAGAGAGAGGAAAACACATGCCCCGATTGCCCGGCACAAATGAAAAATTTTTCTAACACTTTTAAGAGTTGTCGTCTCGTCCCACGTGGGTTGGGTACATATGCACGATGTAGGTTTGAAAATTCACGTGTATGCACCCACTCGGGACATCGAAACTCAGAAGTGTCATAAAACTATTGCTGGCACAACTATGGTGACATATCCTCAGATTGCTATATGTTATCTTGTGATTGCTGGGCTAAGATGAGAGTGGAACTGGAAAAAAGGAATAACTTTTCTTCTTGAACAAAAAGAGAATAAAATGACTATTTTGGATTAAAATTTTGATTTTTAAAAGACAACTTTTACTTATTTTAAGAAATAACCTTTTTCCATGCTTACAGAACAGCAAGGAGCTATACAACAAAGTTTGTGTCGCCTCTTATGCCACGCTGTTGTCCTCATTCTATTCTACGGACAGAAAAGATAAAATAAAAATTAAAAAAAAAAAAGAAAGAAAGAAAAATAGATTTTTTTCTCAAATGAGTCAATTCATGTCCCATCTACTCAACTGTCTGAACGATAGATTCATTCTAGCCCAAAAAGATCAACAGAGTCACAATTCAAAATGGAAATTTGTTAATTCCTAATCAAAATTCGAAATGGAAAGAGAAAGAAATCATACCCATTTCTTGTGAAACATGCCAATCTTGAGTGACTTGGGACCAGGCGAACCATTGACGACATGGTAACCTTTGATTTTAGGCATATCCGGAAGCTCATCAACGAACATTTCCAGCCGGGCCGGATTCAGTAACCCATCGTCTCCTCCCCATGCAAAACCCACAAACCCCAATAAACTTAAACAATTTATAATCTGTAACAACAGATTTCGTCCCGTGCCCACCATTTTGTTGCAGAGAATGAGCAAGAAGTGGTTGGGTCAAAGCAAGTCAGTGTTCAGAAAGAATATGTACAGAGAGAAGAAGACCGAAAGGTACCGTGACAAATTAAACGCGCCACACGAGAGAGAGAGAGAGAGAGAGATTAATTTCTTGAGATTTTGTGACATTTGGAAAATGATTTATTTGTGAAATTTGGAAAATGATCTATTACAGAGAGAGAGAGAGAGAGAGAGAGAGAGAGATTTTGTTGAGATTTTGTGAAATTTGGAAAATAATTTATTACAGAATAGAAGGGAATGGTCACGGGATGTGAAAATGAGAGGAGGGAAAAAGCTTAGGCGAGTGGCTATGGCTGTGGGCTTCGATGTCTCCGAAAAGGGACTATGGAATTGCTTCCTGGCGTGCATGAGACTTTTAGGCATATAGTTTAATGATAGTTTTGTCTGTTTCTTGATTTTTCACATCAATTCTCAATTAATGGGATCTGATTTTTAAGTAGTAATCTGATCTTTTTTTTCTTTTTCTATGGTCTATGTTCGAATGGAAAAATCTAACTATGCTGTGGAAAAATGTTATTCCATTGTGATTATAGGTTGATATATTACATTGATTATAGGTTGATATATTACATTACGTTCCTCACATCACTATTTGACGTTATTACCATACTATATATTATTTGGTGCTTTTGAGCATTTCAAGTTTTCTACTGGTCTTTAGGTTTCGAATTCAAACAACACATGCTAATGTCCTATATTCCCATTACATCAAAAAATAAAAATATAAGTTTCCTACTTGTCTTACTAATAAAAATATTAGTCGCTAATATTTAACTTTTACACAATCTTATCGTCATTCTTTTTTTCTTACCTTGTGAGTGCCCAACCTACTCTAGTTTTGTCCATCCATCAACTTTCCATCACTTCAGTCGTTTAACCCATGAAATGACAATTTTATCCTTAGTTATTAAAAAGGAAAAAACATGTGCCATGACCGCCCTAAAATGGTGCCGCGTAGCTAAGTGAAATTGTAGAAGTGGAAGTGGGGGTGGGATGGCCTGGGGTTGGAAAGGATAAATATTTATTTTTAAATTTCTTTTTCTTTTTCAATTTTCTATTTGACGGTTTAATTTATATCAATGGTAATGTTCATCTTTAATCCCCACCGTTTTGGCAATGGAAGGATAAAGATGTCATTTTATAGGGGTTAGATGGCTGGAATGATAGAAACCTAATGGAAGGATGAAACTGGAATATTATATAAAAGGTTGGGGACTCACAAGGTGAGAAAAAAGAATTGGGACAGGATTGTATAAAAGTTGAAAACTTGTCTATTCTTAATGGTAAGGAAGAAAGTGCAAGTGAACACAAAGGTTGAGGTCCTTTATTGCAATTTACCCGAAATATTGTTTATAAAACTTACTTCTATTGCAATTTACCCGAAATATTGTTTATAAAACTTACTTCCTACAAAATAAATTCTCAAAAAATAAAAATCATACACCCTTAATTGTAGCATAGAGCAATGAGTTGTAATAATCTTATGTGTTACTCCATCTGTTACACACAAATATTCTAGTTCTATCTTTCACATAAATTAAGAAAACTTAATAAATGTTGTTGGAAATGTACAATTTAAGAATGTATTTTCTAATATGCTATTTAGTTTATTTTAATTAGTTTATTTAATATTTCACTTTAAATCTTCTTTATTATTGATTATTATGCATAATAAATATGAGGTATTTTAAAAAACTAAAAAGTTTAATAAAGAAAGTGGAATATAATTTGGGACGGATAAAAAAAGAATATGTGAATATCTTTTTTGGGAAGGAGGGAGTATTATACTTTTTTTTACCTTCAAGTGATAGCATTTGAATTTCACAAATACATACCACAAGAATTGCTTTGTAGATCTAATTTCTAAGTGTAATTTTCCAACCACCTACTCATCCATGATCATTCAACGCCACAATGTTATTTTCATTAATTGGAGAGACAATTTGGGCTTAGTACAATTTGTTACGTTTAATTATAACATCCTTATCAGTATGGTCATTACCCAAAAAAAAAAATAATAATAATAATAATAATAATAATTGCAAAGAGGCCACAAAAAAAAAAAAAAAGAAAAAAGCAAAGAAATAATAAAAATAAAAGAGAAAAGAAGAAGAATTAAAAACTGTTGCGCGACTTGTGGTTTGAATTGTGTTACATGCTTAAGTTTCCAAATAGAAGACTCAAATTCAAACCACAATCAGCCCTCCACCAATTTTTCTCCCCACTCCTATCTTCCCATTGTATGATAATTAAAAAAAAAAAAAGACTCAAAATTGAGTACTCTAAATAGTCCAACATGATGCTAGTGAGACCTTAGCCCATTTGGTTAGAGAGCTAAGGTTGAAGCCCTGAGACGTAGAAGTCCCATGTTCAAATCCCCCAATGTATGGGTTTGTCTACATTTCATATGTAGTTTATAGTCTTTTGTATAGGAGTTTGATTTCTTGTACTCCCCTGTATAAGGGATTGTATTGTTGATTTCTGTACATTGTATTTCAGAATAATATATATCTATATGCATTTATAGTACTATAATGTGAATTACATTTGTACTTCAAAAAAAAAGTCAAACATAATAAAATGATTGACTAGGACTTTTGTTAATGTCATTTTCATGGCGTCAAACTAGATGACATGTCGCATTTACCCGTTGCGCGTGTCTCTACGCGATACATTAGTGTCTAGCGCTATAAATGATATCAAATATTTGACCCTTTATCATTTCTAAGACGAAAGTGGAGCACTGGAGCTTTTTTAGTGGCTTATTTACTCATTATTAAGCAGCTAATTATTACTTTTTGATTAAGTGATGATTATCAATTCTCATTATTATTCATCCACTAATTTTTTATGGATTAAAGATGGCTTTTCTTAGTTGATGGAAATAAATATTTGTATAATACTCCATACATCCTCCAAACACGGCCTCCTTATTTTCACAAGTTTTAAGAAAATTCAATAAATTAATGTTGCTGAAAGTGTTAAGAGCAATTTCCTTTAGGGTAAGTTTCACAAAAGTAAGAACTTTTGCAAAAAAGTAACAATTTCATTTCTAACATTTTTTTCAAGTATGTAGGTCCCCAATCTTTCAAAAATAAGTACAAAAAGTCCCTACACATTATTTTTGTCAATTTTCATTGTTCACTTTTTCTATAAAGACAATTTTACTCTTTATTTAAATCATTTTTCTCTTTCACACACTTATACATATTCATCTGTATATCGTCTTCTCATCCACCCACTTAACACAACATATACATATACATTGATTAATATATTATCTTTTTCATTCACTTACATAAGCCCACAACCACCATTACTAGTGTTATAGTCACTTTAGACAATAAATTCTTTGAAATTTAAACCTAAAAAGCAATAATAATTGAGATGTCATTGATATTCAAGTCATAAACGATTAAAAATGTATAAATTTTTCTTGCGAAAAAAATTGAATGTTTAAATTAATAATTAGTAAATTTAAAAAAGGATGACCTTTTTTGTTTCTACTACAACCCCTCTCGTTCTAAATTTTTGCGTCTATATTTAATTAAAAATGAGAGATAAATCTTCTTTTATTATTGTTAAAAGCAATATAAATAGAGGTCTTATCTTTCCTCACTCTCAAAAAAATAATGAAGGAAATAGTGAAAGTACTTAGTGGTAGTTAGGGTAACTAATTAAAGAAAGCAACATATTTTCTCATACTTTTATTCAAAACTTTTAGATTTTTTTTATTTCATATAAAGTGGGTAAATGGTCATTTTATATGCATATAAATGTGAAAATGGATAGAAATTTCTCATAGGGACCTTTGTGTTTATTTTTGAAAGGTTGGGGACCTACGTGCTTGAAAAATGATTATGGATGAAATTGTTACTTTTTGCAAAAGTTGGGGACCTTTTGTGAAATTTACCCTTTTGTGTATATACACATTCTTTCATTTTATTATTCCACTTTGATTTTTCTTATTTACTAAAAAAATGCATATTACACACACACTAGTGGTCCATCGCGCGCCGATATTCGTTACTATTTGGAAACAGTTTCGTTAATTTACACTATTTAAAAAGCAAATTCATGGTTTAGATAATGAAATAAATTGTAGTTGCAATTGACCTGTATGAAAGGTTAAATTAGAACAAATTATCATAAATTAGAAAGCATTTAGCAATCAAATATAGTTCATGACACACTTCATCACCGAAAATTGGGTTGCCATGAAGTTATATTTAATAACCATCTTTGAATCAAGTCCTATAACTCCATGCATGCAAATAGAAATTAGGGAGATTGCAAAATAATCAAAATTAACCACAACTTTGACAATATTCAAGTCATCACATAAGCATGTATAACTGGTGAACTGCTTAATGTAATATGCTAAAAATATTGAAATAGGATAGAGAATATGTTAAAAACTAATTCAAATTGACACCTTCTATTAATTTTACACCAACGGACCAGTATAAGCATGTTTTAGTAGAATTTATTGTTTTGTTGTTCCTATGGTAAATCAAGATTTTAGAAAAGAAACAAACAAAATTCAGCATTCATAGAATATATGAATTTGACTTGTATCCACTAAGTTTACAGTCTGTTACATTTAAAAAAAAAAAGTGTATACAAATACAACAATATTTGACTAACAAAATAGAAGAGATTAACTAACCAAAATGATCCTACAGTTCTTCTAACAAATTCATCTATTTGGGCAAATTATGTCATATATTGGTTAAGCTCCCTACTTTCATCCTTTGTTCTACAGAAGCTATGTCTCTTGCGCTTCTTCCATAGTTATTTCAAACCCAAAAGTCCTTTGAAAGAGCCTTTTTATAGTTAAAAGACTCTACGTTTTCATTCAAAAATAGCTTCTTCAAAGAGGCAAGAAATATCCAATAACTCACTGTGAACAAGTCGTGTATACAAATAGTTCTTCATCTCATGCAGTCTCTGAATGTTAAAACAAAATCAACCAGGCTAAAGAGTGCACGAAAATGCTTTCACTTACAAATTTGTTTCCGGCAATTGTGTTCGAAATATCTGGACATGCTACTTCCTTGATACTGTGTCTCCCTCTAATATCATCTCTTATTTAATGTCTATAAATGTAAGGAACTGATTTTATTCAGATTCTTCCCAGCAATCTTCACATCACAAATCAAATAGGTTAAACATAAGAAGCAATAATATTTATCAGAACGTGACTAAATCACCTCATATCACAAGACAACGACCTAAAAAGTTTTTGAATATTTATCTATTAAAATATTAGTTGATTCTTGTAGATTTAAAAGGTGGATACAACTTCTCCATATATAGAAGAAATATAAAAAAAAAAAAAAAAACCAATAGAATACGCATAGCAATTTTTACACCTCTTACAGGTATTTTTCCTGATATTTTTTTTTACCATCCTCTTTGCTTCATTAATTAAGAGCTATAATCCATTTTAAGAAGTAACAACGTAATTCCAATTCCATTGTCACAATAACAAGCTAATTTCTTCAAGGGAAAAAACATGAGATAGTTTGAATACTTCTTCATGATCTTATTAACAATAGAGATAACATGCATCTGGATTAAATAAAGATTCTTCTAGCTAGCATATTCTATGTAGTAGGGAAATCAGGCGATCTAGTCACTTTCTTTTATGAAATTCCTTTTTAGTTTTTTTTTTTTAAAGGATAAAAGCATTAGTAAGCTCACTATAAACATACTTGAATGAAAAGCGAAGATATATATGAAATCAACTACAAAACAAGTTCACTAATTTAACACATCAATTGCACATACTAAGCAAAGCAAACCTCCATTAGTTGTGAAAATCAAAGATAAAGTGAAATATATAGCTAACAAGTAACATAAATCCATGCTCCCCAAATTACCCCTAAACTCAAGCCCTGGTCACCCAAAAAAAAAAAAAAGAAAAAGGAATGTAATAAAGCCATTTTCTACCGAGAAGAAGGAACAAAGAGCTATTCACCTTCCTTTATAAAGAGATTTAAAGATGCCATCTTCCACTTGAATATGCAGCATAGAGACAGAAAAACGGGTTCAACAGCCTATAAGTATGACAAGCCAAATAATAAAAATGAACAAAATATAGAGAAATAGAAATCCATTTATTAGAAATGAGGGAAAATAATTATAAAAAAATGGAAAAGAGCAAGATCAACCACAGAAACGCCTTATACATCAGTCTAGGGATGGGCAACCTCGGGTTAGTCAGATACTCGACCTCATAGATTCGCAGATTCATTTCGAGTCGAAAATTGTGAAGATTGCAGTCGGAAACTTCAATGGAAGAAGGATGAAAGGAAAACTTTCTGGGCACTAAATCAACTGAAATGAAGAGGCAAATTCACATGGTTCTCAAAGGGGATTTAGAAACCACTTTTATTATTGAGAAAGAATAAAAAAAATTGCAAATGAAGAAAAACAATTATTAAGCATTGATGAGTAAAGAATTGTAGAGCGAAAAATGCTCAAGTAGGAAAAAGAGGGTCGAAAGAGGTGTAAGGGTTATGTTTTTGTGATTTCTACTTTTTTTTAGGAGAGATAATGGAAACAATCCATAAAGCAAAGGAAAGGACATTGGGCCATTTACTGTTCTATAAACAGTGAAAACCCATTTCTCTCTTTTAATATAATGGATATATATATATATATATATAAAAGAAAACTATATTATCCATTTGTTATCACCACCATCACCTATCAACTCTTGCTGGAACAACCAATGGGGAAGAAAAAAATTTCTCACATACATCAATTTTAATTTCAAAAAAAAAAAAAAAAATCGAACACCTTCTGACACCCCAAAACTAGAAACAACTTGCCCAAACAACCATTCCACCTTCCGGCGGCAACCAAGTTGCAAGGGAGAAACCACCCCACATACCCATTTTTTCTACAGGAACTACCAACGGCAATTGTAAGGGAAAAAAATCAATTTCCACTGCCTCACTGTTGGTACTGGTAGCAAAAAAAGGGAACCCCATACGACTTCCAGTGGGAATGGATGTTGTAGAGTTTCCGGCTAGAAGGGAGAGGGGGTTTTGTTGGAGGGGCCGACGTTTTGGAGGGGTTGGTGCTGTTAGATTTTATTTTATTATTATTATTATTATTATTATTTATATTTTTAAAATTGGTAGGGTGGGTGCCTATGTGGTATGCCAAGTGAGGTGGGGGGAAATTTTAATCTTCCCCATGCGGAAGGGGAAAAAATAGGTTGGTCATTCACATTTTAAAGAAAATAAATCAAAGAAAAGATAATAGAAAATAATAAATGTTCATAGAATTTAACAAAATAAAAAGTTAAAATAGAGAGTTTGTTGGAGTACATGAAAAATTTCACTCTTTAAAATTAATGATACTCTCTAAAATTTTAAAAGTGCTCTTTATAAATAGAGTCTATTGGAGATATTCTAAGAAAATTAAACCAAATTATGGGTAAAGATGGGAAGTGTATTAATCGGTAGAGAAAAATGGGAGGCAAATCAAGAAAACCCACAAGAATTGTCGTTCAGATTAGAATCTTTGACGATCCTCTTTACCTTTTAATTATCTCGGAGCACCAGGGAAACCATCTTTTGCGCATTTGTCAAAACTTCTTTCAACAGTCGTCTGGTTCCGCATTTATCAAAACTTCTTTCCGCAATCCATGCCGCCCGCATGCAAGTATCTTGGCTTGAAAATCTAAACTAGAGATATCGTTTATTCATAAAAAAATTGCATACAAAGGATGGGGACTTATAAGCCTAACCTCCAAAAGGAAACTTACATGAGCACAACAAATTAACCCAATCAAACGAATTGTACATAAGGAATATTATCTTTATCAAATTGCATTATACCTCTAATTTTTACCTCGTAATTCTGCCGGTTGGTATATATGCAAACCTTGATGAGAAAGGCTAATTAGTCATCCAATCTGCCGAAAAGCTTTGAGTGGAAGGAAGGCTCTTGTTCAGCTCCGAGCGGTAAAAAAGTTAGAGATTTAATAAGCGTCCCTATTCTTTGAATGGGCTACGAGTTCAAAAAAGAAATACGAGAAGAAGAGGAAAAAAGTTGGGTCTATGTATACTTGCTGCGCATCGAAGAGCATCATTAATCATGTAAATTTTGCCTCTTTCCACACATGAGAAAGCTTAGAACCAGTAGAAGCCAAAAATTCCTTGATCTCAATAGCCTGTTAAGCCATCTTCCATGCAACTCTAGTTCCCTTCTAAAGTAGAGTCACAACAGCCTTAGAATATGATTCTATATTCCGATCTATAAGATTTTGCTCATTGGACAGCCTAATTGCAGTAAGAATAGCTTAAAACTCAGCATCAACAATGGAACCATCAGTAAATTCTCACTAAATGCAAGCACAACAGCACTTGGTGAGTCCCTAATCACACCCCCAACTGAGACACCAACCAATTGCATAATCCCATCAGTATCAAGCTTGAACCAACTTGTACCAGGGGGTTGCCAAGACACAGCAATAGGTTTAAGATTCTGGCACTTTCCTAAAAACCGATTAGAATCAAGAAGTTGCAGCCATTTAATCATACCATTGACACTTCTAATAATAATGTCACTACACATCCACATCTTTATCTTTTGCTCCATTTCTCTCTGACCAAAGGAACCAATATTTGAGGAAAAGAATACAATGAACAACTTTCTTACCAGCACTATTATAGAATTTGACAAAAAAAATGAGAATACACGTCTGTTGGTGGAAAAAACAACGTGTAAACACAATGCGGTGGTAATTTTCAAATTATTGGTATTAGTATTCACGTCGGTTCCTCTGAGAAACCGACACCTATTCTTTACAATACAAGTTGGTTCCTAAGAGGAACCAACGGGTATTTCATAAAATTTATGGAACCGATGCCTTGCACCCTTTACTTCCTTGTTTTTCCTTTTCTCTGTATCTTTTTTTAACCTGGCAGTACGCGCTCCATTCCTCGTTCTTCAGACATATTTTTGACCAGCAGTATACGCAACTCCCTCTTTTGGCTCCCGATTTCTTCACGGATTGTAGGAATTCTTGGGCGATTCCAACCGTAGATCTAACAATCGGGCTCTCTCATTCATCAGAATTGAATTTCTAGGGTTTCTTGTGAACTGCTTTAGAAGGATCAAATGAAAGAAATACCTCTTCAATTGAAATCTGACAATATTGTTTTTTAAAGAGAGAAGGGCATATAAAGAAAGAAATAGAGAAGCAACACTGTGAAAGAAGGAAAGAAGAACAGAAGATGATGCGAGAATAGCAAAGGCAGGAAGAACGATTTTAGCATGAGGAACATCATGAGATGGAAAGAAGGGAGACATTTATGCAAAAGGAGCTTTTGCAGGTAGGTTTGAATTCTGATTTGTAGCATCTTTGACCATTTATTTTCAGCATCTGGTGTATAAACAGAGAGATCATTTCTTTTTGTCCCATAGGCAGAGAGCAGGAAACAAAAAGAAGAGCGTCAAAGAGAGAAGAAAACCGTAGCACAGAAAGCTGCAATGGAAAGAGCAATGTCACGAAGACTTGCCGAAGAATCAATGTTACTAAAAGTATATGTGGAGTTAGTTTATTTATCACATTTTCAAATAAATCTATTATTTAAGGAGCTTGGTGCTGTTTACTGAGTTTAATATTGCAGTTTTTTATTTTTCATTTTTCCTTATGAAGATTAGTTTTTAGTTTTTCTACCAATTGTTTCATATTGAATATTTTGACAGTATGTTCACCTTTTCAGGCTTGGATATAATGCTTTACTTTTGCTGATCTTCTCGGGCTTTGGCATTTTACTTTAGATGAATTTGTTCAAGCTTTCCATGGGTATGTGAGTTTTTTATCTTATTCTGCAAAGGAGGTATTTTGTATGGACTATTTAGCATCCCTTTCTTTTGTTCAGGATTCTAGATTGCTTAATGAGATACACATTTCACTTTTCAAGCCTTCCATGACTATGTGAACCTTACTACACCGTAATTTGTTGCACTATTTCTTTTTCATGATTAATTAATTGACCATAAATACAAGCTTTTAATTTGTGGTTCCAATCAATAGTACTACAATGAGCCTATGTGAATCCCTTACTAATGTTTCCTATTCGTAGGAATTTTGTTAAGCTTTCACCAAATTTTACAGTACCACCGCCTCCACTAGATGTTCATTCAGGTACATTTTATATAGAATCCCACAAACTTTTTCTCATGCATAGTTCCAATTAGTTTATATTTTATGCTTCCAAATCTTGTTGGGTAACTTTGGCTATTCATATTATTAATTTGCATTTTTGTAGAAGACTGGGAGAAGGAATTGTGGTGTACGGTTGCTTATTTCAGCTTTTCTTTTTGTTTTACTTTAAAAAAAATTCCGATTAAACGGGTAAATTAAATGTGGTGTACGATTGCTTATTTCTAGCTTTTCTTTTCTTTTTGTTGCCTATTATGTATTATTAGCATGTTCCTGTTACATTACATTACATTGGAAATTAGACATTGTTCCCAGGTTACATTTTACATTCAATATGCACTTGTTGCTGTTAAAATGGATGTGTGACATGTTGATTTGAACCCCATTACTTGATGACAGTGAACAGAACTCCTTTTCTTGCCTTCCTTAATTTTTTTCAATTGCTCTCTCGTCTTCCTAGCCTTTTTATCTCAAATTTTAATTTATGCCAAAATGCATGAAATCAAGGCATTCTTAATGATGTTTTAAGATGGAAAGACATTGTATAATGAATTGGAAATAGTTGAGAGAATGAAGCTGATAGAGGCTATATTTCCCCGTATTTTATCACAAATCAGAAGAACCAGAAATGTGTAAGTATCTTTGCTGATATAACTGGTTATAAAATGTCTTTTACTATTGAGAAGTGAAATCTTGCTGGATGAAGGCCTCTTAACAATCTCTTAAACAACTGACAGGAGTTGGATGACCCCCTAATTCTCATACATGAGAAGAAAATTTCAAACTTACATACTATTGTGAAAGTACTAGAGTTGGCTTTGAAGGTAAATCTCTGAAGCTGTATGACTCTGACATAACAATATATTCAAGCTCAAGATCATGTTGTTGATGTGCATTGATCCTATTCTGCTATGCTTGTCCAAAGGCAAAAACCTCTAGTTATAGTTGCTGAAGATGTGGAAAGTGATGCACTCGCAACTCTTATCCTTAACAAGCTGCGAGCTGGTATTAAGGTATTGCTAGTGCTTTTATCACATGATATTGCTTTCACAGGCAATATGCATGAGTTTGAGCTTAATTTTTGGTAGTATATCTAAAATGTGTATGTTTGCGCTATTAAAGCTCCTGGATTTGGTGAAAATAGAAAGGCTAGTTTGCAAGATCTTGCCACTTTGACTGGAGGCCAGATGAGTGTAAGATTATTATTGTTATTGCTCTAATGTAATTTGGTTATTTCTCTGTTTTTAGGTCATAACAGAGGAGCTTGGATTGAATATGGAAAATATGGAGTTGGACATGCTGGGCTTATGTAAAAAGGTAAATTATATCATCATTTGAGTGAATTTGGATAATAATGCATTTAATTATCTTGTTGGATCTGCCTTTTTGCTCCTTGGGATTTCACTATTTTTCCCCTTTTGTATTTATCTGACATACTTGTCAATCAATGCTTATTTATGTTTCTCTATGTTGCTTATGTTCCAGGTCACAATATTCAAGGATGACACTGTTGTTATTGATAGATCTGGTGAGAAGAAAGCCATTGAGGAAAGATGTGAATAGGTTTGTATTAATGACACAACATTCCTATGTGTTAGTATTTATTTGATGAGCATTTAGAATTCAACAATATATTGCTATTCTTACAGAGTTCCATCTGAATTGAATTGAGCACTTCTGATTACGATAAGGAAAAGTTGCAAGAGAGACTTGCTAAACTTTCTGGTAGTGTAGCTATCTCAAAAGTATTACAAGCATGGGTTTATGTACTCCAGCTATGAGAAGTCTATCTTTCTCTGAGAAGAAAGTACTGGCATGCTTGCAAATTGTCTTGATTATGAAACAGATACATTTTGTACTTTTACCTTTGGTTCCTCACATCTTGTTTTTATGCATTTCTAAAGAATATAAAGGTAAGAGATAGGAGTTGTGCAGTAACAAGTACAGATTTATTCACTTAAATCCTTCTTGGCCATTTCGCCGTATGCTTTGCTAGCTATATAATGTATTTATATTAACTATTTTTTATGTCATTGCATAGTATATATGTGACGTGATTTTTTTATTTCAAATCTCTGTTTCAAATCATGAAATTTGTGGTATGTAATGATTGGACTTGTTGAATTGAATTTCAAATGTCTAAAAGTTGACACTTTAACATCAATTTTACAAAACTGTTGAAATTCTATTTAATTGTATAAAGAATGTTTAGCTTGCTTGTGCATCCTAAAAAAAATAATAAATTTGAGAATAGCTATAAAGAATGTCTCCCTTAAAATAGCTATTGCTGGTGTTGCCAAAAAAAAAAAATATATATATATATATATATAATAGGCGTCGGTTGTATAGGCCAAACCGACGCCTAAAGTAAACAATAGGCGTCGGTTTGGCCG
>CAVNYN010285402.1:0-37991 GCA_963692815.1 Nyctanthes arbor-tristis | reverse complement strand
CATCTGTCTCCTGTGCCGCATGATGAAAAACACTATTATCCACCCACTGTCTTATCGTCCCAATAGTTTTCCTGTGCAATTTCTGCCAATCTCTATCTTCCATATCTTTTGGTTTAGAATCATCACCATCAATAGGATCATGCAAATCCTTACATTAAAGGATATCCTCCATCCTAGGTTTCCATGTCACCCAATTGTGATTGGTAAGCCTGATCATAGCACTACCAACTGGGTCATCCATTTTAATCCACACAATTGAACCTGGCTCAGATACCACTGTTGGGAATTTAACCAATTTCCCTAAACCAGTGTGATTAAAATAGGCAATCAATATCAAACAATAATATACGTGCGGAAACGTAAATAACACCAGGAATTATTTAACGTCGTAAAACCCTCCAATGAGAAGGGAAAATCGACAGGGCAAACCGACAACTCCACTATCACCAAATAATAATGGGAATACAATGTTTATCCTCACAATGTTTATTATTACCCTAAATCAAGAGGTAATCACACACTACCACAATCACGCAACACCGTCAAGAACAATATTCTTGGCACCACAAATATCTCATCTAACAATAGATGGAATCCAATGATCAACAACAAGAGATGAGGAAAATATCACCTAACCCGTTCCAAGAATTAACTTGGAGAAACCACCACGTGAAGAAGTCGAACACCGAATAAAAGCCGAAATTCCTTCACACAAAATTGACGTCAAAATTTTGGTGAATTAATTTCCCAACTTCCCTCGTTTCTCGTGCGTGAATTGTGTGCAAATTCCGTCGTCCTTTTTCCTGCCTTTTTCTGTTTCGTTTTTTGTGTTCCACGCGTGTCCTTTTTTGTTGCCAGCATTCATATATATATATATTTATTTATATATATAAAACAAAACTAAATCCTAATAAGTTTAGGATTTCTTGTCCCTCAAGGCTTCTAATTTTATTCAACCAAATTACTTAATTTATCCTCTAACTTATGTCCTGTGTTTAAGTTGGGTATCATCATGGGCTAGACCCGCCCAACAGATAGCATCTTAGATTATTGCCCGGACTAACCCCAAATTGATTGCATGTTCTATGTAATACCTAACTCAAGCATTAACCATGCTTGGTTTCCAACCATTGCATTCCATGACATTAATAGCTTGAACAGTAGATCAGAAACCTAGGCCCGAAGTTATGGCATTGTAGCAATTATTCATCTAAAACCAGAAAGCAAACTTGAATGAGATAATAGGATCTATGACCACAATTTTTGCATTTCTTAAACTGTCAAACCCAACACTCTTTCCTGCTGCTCTATAGCTGTAGTTCCATGCTAGTTATATAGGATCGCACCCGTACTGACCTTTGCCCGGCACAAACGGACATTGTTAATTATTCTCGTTACAGTAAACTCTAGATCGTGCCCCTATTTCCTCAGTATGGAATAAATCTATATGAAGATAATTATAGGTACTTAGGTTGAGAACAACATATTAAAAAGTTATTATACTCTCCAAGAGTATTATATTCCACTTTGTCAACAAAATTAAAAAGCGATATGAATTCGTAGGACTCAACTTGTTCATAAATTGGGACATTTGGAGCCAGAATCCTTTTCTTACCCAGGAAAAAAATTCTAGCCATGTGAGATGAAGAAGTTTAAAGGTAATTATATTGCCACTAACACTACTACAGAAAAGCCTAATAGGCGTTGGTCGTAATTACTAATAGGCGTCATTTCTGTCGTCGACGCATATGTAACCAACGTTTATGCTAAGACTATAGGTGTTGGCTGTTTATCGAAGCCTAAATTCAAATTGGATGCCACGTGTAAGAATATAGGTGTAGGTAGTGAAAATACATTTTTTTTATTTTAATATAATAGAGGCGTCGGTTGTTGTAGAACAATCGACGCCAAATAATTTTTGTTTTTTAATATAAACTACAGCAGATCAAATTCTGCTAATTTTCCTGTGACCCCAAAACAATAAATGCATCCACAACTAGTCAAAACTAAGCAGCACCAATAGCAACAACTTACATACACTTTAAAGCAATTATCACTAACTTGATATAAAGGAAACTACAAATACTACTATAAAATAAGCTAACGTAAATAAACCACTGTAATAAAATAAAACTAACTATTGAATGTAAACGACATTTGTACAAAAATCAATAACTACTATATAGTATCACTACTTCAGAAAAGCCAAGAAGGCGTCGGTGATAAACTGTAATATGCGTCGGTTCTGTCGTTCACGCATATGTTACTGACGCTCATACTTAGCGTATAAGCGTCAGTTGTTCGTCAACGCCTAAATGTCATTATAGGCGTCAGTTGTTGTATAACAACCAACCCCTAAAGTTATAATATATATTTTTTAATTTTAATATAACATTGTAGAATAACCGATGCAAAATAATTTTTTTTAATATAAATTGTGAGTGATCAAATTCTACTAATTTTCCTGCAACACCGAAACATCAAATGTATCCACAACTAGCCAAAACCACACAGCACAAACCCCAACAATTTACATACACTTTAAAGCAATTATCGCTAACAAGATATAAATGAACTACAACTACTACAAAATAAGCTAACGTAAATAAACCATTATATTAAAATAATACTAAACATTGAATATAAACGAGACTTGTACAAAAATCAATAACTACTATATAGTATACTCCTCTAATCATCACCATCTTCAACAAAATCTAGCTACAATCAATAGTTAATATAAAAAAATCGCGTATAATTTTGGAAAAAGTACCCGGCCCATAATTCTCATACCTCATCTATATTCGCTTGAATATATGATCCAGTTTCATATAACTACAACAAAGGAAAAGAAATTTAATTATACTTTGTCAATAAAATAAATACCATTTTGAGTAGATAATTCTTGGTATTCGATAGATATTTATACCATATCAAGTTATTCTTGGGTTTCAACAAATAAGGTGACTATCTCACACATATTTCTCATCACACAATAGCCACCCTCATCAGATCTGGGTTGCTACACTCATTAGTATTTGCCCTCCTTAAAGTAATACAGGTCATGACACAATCTTTCTACGCTACTCTATTGACATTATAAATTTAATCAAATAATTTTTAAAGTATTTGATTCCTTTCCTTTATTTAAATTTCAATACTTAGTAATTAATTATCTATTCCCATTACCATTCTAGTTTGAAGCAATCATATTATACTATGTTTAAAATACTACTAAACAATGTATACATGTATACTCATTTTTACCAAATTTAATAAAAACACTAAAAATCATAATTTCTAAAGCCAAAATAAATATTTCGTCACACAATAAAATCAATTTTCTCATTACAATGTATACATATATATTTAGCAAAAATATAGACTTATATACATATATAACAATAGATGACAAAAAATATATTTAACAAAGCATCATAATTTAACAAATTAACAAAAATTCATATATAACAAAAAATTTATTTAATAAAAAATCATTTCACCAATTAACAAAAAATCATATATAAAAACAAATATAATTAACAACGTATAAATATATACCCATCTTTATCAAATTTTACAAAAACCATAAAAATCAGAATTTCTAAATCCAAAATAAATATCTCATCAAACATTACAATGTATAACAATAAATATATTTAACAAAAAAACATAATTAACCAAATTAACGAAACATCATATATAAGAAAAAATATATTTAACAATCTATACATATATACCAATCTTTATCTATTTTCACAAAAAACCCTAAAACTCATAATTTCTAAATCCAAAATAAATCTCTTAACTAACCAAGTAATGAACGAGAAATTACTTTTGCAAATACAGAGAAAAAATACACAAGGAAGTCCGCTGTAGCCCGCGTCTGCTGTGGTTCCACCTATAACCGGAACCAATATTTTAGTGTCTAAGAGATTATGCAAAAACTAAGGTGAAGATGGAAATGCTATGCAATATATACCAAGAAATGGAGCCTTAATATGCCGGCACCCGCCTCCGCTGCTGCTCAGATGGAGTTGCTTGTGTGTAGATCTAGGGAGTTAGGGCTCGAAATATTGGAAGTAAATTCCGAAATGTGATTTTGGAGGGAAATTTTCTTGCAATTTTGGATGGAGTTCTTGTGCGCAGACCATTCTTCTCATTCAACAGTCATCTAGTTCGCGAGGCAGAAAGATAAAGTATAAAGAAAAAAAGCTTGGGCGTCAGTCCCTTAGTGGGACTGTTTTGCCAACTTTGGGCGTTCGGCTCCAGCCGGAAACCGACACCCAATGCACAATGTGATATTTGGCGTCGGTTCTTAATAAAGAACCAACGCCTATGTATATTCATTTATTACAAGTTTGCCACCGCATCTAGTTAAGGCGTCGTTCATCCGTATTTTTTTCTCTAATTCTGTAGTAGTGTATACTCCTCTAATCATCACCGTCTTCATAAAAATCTAACTACAATCAATAACTAAGATAAAAATTCACGTATAATTTTGGAGAAAGCACCTGGCCTATAATTCCCACACATCATCTATATTTGCTTGAATATATGTTCCAGCTTCATATGCCTACAATAAAGAAAAAGAAATATAATTATATTTTGTTAGTAAAATAAATACCCTTTCGATTAGATAATTCTTAGTATTCGATAAATATTTGTACCTTATCAAGATATTTTTTGGTACCAGCATACATGGTGACTATTTCGTACATATTTTTCATCACACAGTAGCCATACTCATCAGATCTGGGTTGCTGAGTACACTAAAATTTTGAACGAGTTTAAAATAAATATTAATAATTAAATAACTAAAATTTGAAACTTCAATAGTCATTGTAATATTAAGAGGATATTTTTTATACCTTAATTGTTTTCCACATAAGACTTTCCTTCACTATTTTCCCTGACGCCCACAATATTTTAAACACCCTACAGTTATAGTATATATATACACATATATATAAGTTAAACAAGTAAAAAAAAGAAGAATAATATACAATAATTACTGATAATTGCTTATACAGTCAATTGCGGCTTGATAGGCATGCTGCACCTGCTATCCTCCAGAGAGTCAAAAAAGTACACCGTATTACGTGATAGACATAGCAGCAGTAGCATCCGAGGGTTTCTAAGATATTTTATAAGAAACTAAATTTGAATATTGAACGACAAATAACGCAAAGTAAGTCAAGGCAAAACAACAAATGAATAGCTGCAATGATTTTTACGCCATAAAATACAGTGCTTCACTTCCATATAGCTATAATACTTTACAGATTCTTACAATCGCTGTAGGGACACACTACAAGTTCTTCCCGTTTTCTTTTTTGATTATCCTCGGCAAATTTTATAAATTCTTCAACTCCTTCCAAATATTCTAGTGCGGTATGTCTCCCATACATCCAACTCCGATCTATATATATCTCATGACCTATGTCGAGATATTGAAAGTGAGTAATTTTTTTTTTACTTATTGAATACATTGACACGTTACTTGATTTCGTTAATTTATTTGACTAACAATACTTGCTAATTACATATTCATTCTCATTACACATTTAATTAAATTGCTTTCATTATTACGTTATTATTATAAAAAAATATTTGTTCATCAATATTTGTTAATTATACATATTCATTTGAGCCACAAATTTAATCAAATAATTTTTAAATTATTTGATTCCTTTCCTTTATTTAAATTGCAATACTTACTAATTACTTATGTATTCCTATTACCATTTTAGTTCGAAGCAATAATATTAAATTATATATAAAAATACTACTAAACAATGTATATGAGTATACCCATTTTTACCAAATTTAACAAAAACTTTAAAAATCATAATTTCTAAATTCAAAATAAATATTTTTTCAAACAATAAAATCAATTCTTTCGTTACAATGTGTACATATAAATTTAACAAAAATATAAACTTATATACATATATAACAATGTATGCCAAAAAATATATTTAACAAAATATCATAATTTAACAAATTATAGCAAAAAAAAACATACATAACAAAAAATATATTTAAAAAAATCATAATTTCACACAATAAAACGAAGAAATAGATAAAATTTACCTTATATAAGCTATGGCGAAAACCCTTCAAAGGCGTCCACCACCGCCCCCATCGCCAGCCGCCGCCACTGACGTCCACCTCAACACATCATAAGAAATAAGTATTTTTCTAAAGAAATTATGAAAAAAAAAAGACTCAAGAAGATGGGAAAGCTATGAAATTACCAAACAATGGAGCCTCCTCGCAACCAACCGCATCCTTCATCGCCGCCGCCGCCACTATGTATGGAGAGATCTAGGGATTTAGTGGGCCGAAATGTGATTGAAGGCCGAATTCGAAGCTATCATTAGTCTTCAAATGTGTTTTAAGGAGTGAAATATGGTTGAGATTCGATTTTTAGGCAGAAGGATTTCTGGGCCCGCTGCTTGACTGTCTGAAATTTTCGCGAAGTGTTGTGTTGTGTGTTTAATATTTCATAGAAAAGGCGTCAGTCCCTTGGAGGGACCAACTCCTTTTTTATTGAAGGACCAACGCCTTTTTATTTCACGGATGGACGCCTATTTTATATATGGGCGTCGGTTGCCAAGTAGCAACCAATGCCCCTTATATAAATATATGTTGGGCATTGGTTCTTTGTAAAGAACTGGCGCCTATGATTTTTTTTGTTTGAGAAACCCACGCCTATTTCTTATTTTTTTCGCGATTTCTATAGTAGTGTACTATTATTTTTAGTTTTACCACATTTATTTTTTATGCTTAAATATCCTTTAATGAAGTTACGCATATAACCCTCCACTAATATTTCTTTCCCAAACTCTTGTTTATTTATTTATACTCCCTCCGTCCCAAAAAAATAATTCACTATTTTATTTTCATCTGTCCCAAAAGATAGCCCACTTACCATATTGAACATATATTTAATGTTTCATTTCCATACGTGCCCTTAATTAATTATTGTTATTCAACTACCTATGCATTTAAAATATTTCAAACAATTAATGACATAAAGGTATATATGGAAAAATAAGGTAAAATTAAATGTTCTATTCATATTACCTAATAATCCTTAGTCTACATAAAATTACCTAGTAGACTATCTTTAGTGGACGGAGGGAGTAATTAATAATTAATTAACATTAACTACTATTCACACTACGCGTCATCGAAAATGGCAAAACCGCTGGAATCAGCAAAACTGCTGGAATCATTGTAGTGTATATTGTGATATCACTTAGGGGAGTGTATTTAATTAAGATATTTATGGGCATTTTAAGACTTTAGAAATCTAGAAGTATTTAATTGAGACTTTTTAAGACTTCCTAAAAATCACGATGTATTTACACTACTAGAATAAACACTGCTATTGACGGAAAAATTCCGACGAACGCCAATCCGTCGGTAATTACCGACCGTAGATACAAATATGTCTGCAATTTCTGACAGAAAAAAATCCCGTTGGAAATTGCTGATGGCAAGGGGTGCTGTCGAAAACTATTGATAGCTAGGTAAGGCCGTCGATAAATACTGACAACACCCTACAATTGTTGGTAAGAACTGGCGGTACCATTTGAGCATCGGAAATAGAGGTGGGCATATTAATCAGAAAACCTTATCCTAGGTTATCAATTGTATTTGAAATTCAAAACAGGTACAGTGACATTGAATGCAAGTCAATGTGTTTATGCTGGGAAGCTCCTTTCATAGAAAACATAGTCGATTTTTGGAGTCGATGGGTTGGTTTACGGTTTGTAGAAGGCCGAACCGAGTCGGTTCGATTTGATTATACCAGTAAAGATTTTTTTTCCTTTTTTAACATGTCTCAGAGAAAGTCAGAAATTAGAATCAGATTTAACTTTTAAGTGCAAAAATCAGATTTAAGTGCAACTCATACATCACACATCAACCCTAATTCTTGAAAAAAGTTTTTCAATTTGTCAATAACCCAAGGAAGCGCCAAAAAAACAAAAGAGTGGGTCCTTCCATCTTTTTCATCTTCCATTCCGCTGGCAACTTATACATCATACAAAAACCCTAATTCTTGAAATAGTTTTTCAATTTGTCAATAACCAAAAAAAAGCCCTTCCCCCAAAAAGAATGGGTCTCTCCATTTTCTTGCCTTTCGCCACCGCCAGTGCTGCTTCCTGTTGCCAACAACATGCCTCTGCCTTTGTCGCCGCCAAGGCTCTGCTAATCTGCTGCTGCGCCTCTACTCTGGTTGCTACGAGTCCACCGCTGCGCCTGTTGCTGCCACTTCCACCGACCGCCGGCAACCACAACCCTTGATCGCCTCTCTCGTCTCTTTCCCTTCAGAACTTTAACTGAAATCTAAACCTAAATGCTAATGTTCAATTCTAGCCCATATATATCCCTCGTTAAGAATCGGGGCCTAAAAAATTGGGCCTAAAGTTATGTAGCCTTCAACAATTTGGGCCAACATCTAAACTTTGAAATATATATATATCCAAAAAACCTACAAGCCAACCTGACCCGACCCGACCCGACCCGACCTGACCCAAACTAACCCATGGTAAGGTTCCCTGGCCCAACAGATCAAACTGACTTGTGTTAGGTCAGTTTCGAGTTTGGGCCTAACCCGGCATGACGGATTTGATGCGCAGGCCTAGTTGGAAATTACTGACGTATGTCACATGCTGTCGGCCATTTCCGACTGATTTTCCACGTCGTCGGCAATCTCCAACTGGCTTTTAGGCCGTTGGAAATATTCAACATTTTTTCAATCATTTCTAAGAATTAATAAATACTGTGATGAAATATGCGTGCATTTTAGTTTATGAAATTTAACAGTACTTTGTAATTTGTTCTTTAAATTTTTTTAATACAATTTTGTTCTTTAAAATTTCTATGAACAATTTATATAATTTAGCATTGATACATAGGATTACATGCATCAAAATTATTCATAGATACATTTTACCCAATTTTTTCTACTCTTTAATGGTTAAGTAGTGAAACAAGTCTTTAATAATTTCATCCATTTCAGATTATATAAGTCAAACTTATAAAATTTTTTTAGGAAATTTACAATGAGAAATTATAGCTTATAAGTAAATATTTCGTTATTAAATTAATTTTTTACTTTTTTCACTTATTAGTTTTTTCCCAAAAAAATATTTTTTTGAAAAACAAAATAAAAAATGTTTGATATAAGTCACATTTTTATGAAAAAATCGTGTGTATGAAATGTTAACTATCTTAATCACTTACAATTTGAATTACTAATAAAATGATAATTTTTTCGAACTTACAATTTGTAAATGACCATAAAGTTTAAAGTGAAAGCGTAGAAGTTTACGTAAGAGTACTGTATAAATTTTAGGGTAATTTTCACTCTAGGACCCAACCCTTTAAATTTATATAAATTTTGTCCACATTTTTTTGGGCCGATATTTTATTATCGGATTAGATCCCTAACGTTTCTTTTCCTCTCCAATCTTTTAATTTTCACCATTAATCCATGTCAATATGACTATTATATCCTTAATTTTTATTTTCACTATAGGTCCCCAACCTTTCATTTTTTATACGATTTTGTCCCCATCTTTTTTGGGCATATAAGACCCCTAACTTTTTATTTATTGTCATGTTACATCCCTAATAACACTTTCTTCCTCAATCTTTCAATTATTAATGTTAATTTCTATTAAAATTACACTATAACCTTAATTATTTAAATAAAAAAATAAAGAACAATATGAAATAAGAACTCCACCCATTATAGTCCGTAGTGATAAAAAAATATTCGATCTACACCAAACTTGATAGATACTTAATTCGTGTAAAAAAATTTCCGATATAAGAGTCAGTGCAACAAAATAGATTGGGTTTTTAAATTCATTACATATCATGTAATGGATATGGATCAATGTGGATCCATGAAAAATATCATTTTTAATTTGAAAAATTGAAACCAAACCTGAGTGTACTAATTCTAATTTTTTGTGGATCAACAATTGGTGGATTAGATCAGGTTGAAACGGATAATAAATCGGGAGCAGATTATGATGAAAATCACAAAGAGAGACAAAAAATTAAATTAAAATTAAAGTAATAGAGTTATGTTTACTTTTTATAAACAAAAAATAAAATTTTTGGGTGGATCTATCCAATCTGTATCCGCCATGTGATTTATGGTAGATCAAGAAATCAAATCCGATTCGCCACACTGATACTTAGATTGACAACTTACTCCGATGCGGATTTGATATCCATTGAAGCTGTTACATATCGAATTTTTTTCTTATCATTATTCCTGATTGTTTTCATTGAGTTGTGTTGGAGTGAGTTAGAATGGGTGGACTTCTTATTTTATATTATTTTATATTTTTTATTTAAATAATTTATAGTATAATGACAAACATAATAGATATTAACAGTAAAATTTAACATGTGAGGTATGAAAAGTGTTAATGGGGATCGATATAACATGACAAAAAATAAAAGGTATGGGCTCCTATGCTCCAAAAAATGGTAGGGACAAAATTGTATAAAAATTGAAAGGTTGGGGATCTATAATGAAGATAAAAGAATTAACGGTATAATAATTTTTTTGACATGAGTTAATGGTGAAAATTAAAAAGTTGGGGACACAAACTGACATTGGAGGCATAATACGATAATAAATGAAAGGTTGGGGACTTAGTAGGCCCAAAAAAATAGGGACAAAATTGATACAAAGTTGAAAGGTTGGGGACCTAGTGTGAAAATTACCCTAATTTTTAATACACAATGTATTACTTATTTTCAAATTTCAAAAACTATATGAATATATGTTAAATATATTATATATACACATAAGTAACAAGAATCTAGTAGCCCGGTGGTTGAGACTTTGTACCCCAACCACCAGGTCAAGGATTCAAGCCCTCGCCTTGCAAAAATGCTGAAATTAACTTTTGTTACACAAGCGGGCTAGTGCGCGGGCAAGATAACTGGGGGGAGTTGTGATTTCGAGTAAGGCCCATAGGTTTGGTAGGATGCATGGCTTTAAAATTACAAAAAAAACAAAAGAAAAATCAACAAGTTATGTTGTCCGTCGGAAATAACCAACGGAAGGACTTCCTATCGGCAAATACTGATGGAAACTGACGGTGATCAAAATTTACTGATGGCAAGCAAAAGCCGTCAGAAATTACCGGCAATGCCAAGCCGTTGGTGATTACCGACAAACATGGATCTTCCGTTGGAAATCACTGACAAGCCTATTACTGACGGATTTTCCAACCACCCTTTCCCTGTTGGCAACTCACATTAAATAGAAAATCTCATCTACAGGTGTGAGATTTGAGAAAATCCATTCAGACGAAGCGGGAAAAAAATGGAGAAAAAGCACAACTTTGCTTCTTCATTATAGGCTTTCAAGTGTTCATTGATTCTCTCTTTCTTCATAAGCTCTTGTAAGAGATAAATCAATTTTACCTATTTCTTTGGTAAATGATATCAAGTAACCCTTTTTTTGGGGATAAATATATTGAATGAAAATGTGAACGATTAAATAAAACTTTTTAAAATTATTTTCTGTCAATTTTTTCTCTGTTACTAGTACGGATATGAAGAATTATTTCATTATTATTGACTTTTTTTTTTATTGATGGTTGATTATCCTTCTTATCATCATCATCATCATCATCATCTTCATCATCATCATTATTTTGAATATTTCATTATATAATTTAATGATGAATGATTATAATTTTTTCTATCCTTGTAACAGTAGAATGATATATAAGATTTTTTTAATTATTTTATGTCATGTTTGTTCCGTATTCAAGATACTTCAAACTTACAAAGCTGTGACCCTTTTAGTTAAGGTTTTGATGTAAATTGAATTTTATAAGAAATCGTCGTTGCCTTTAAGAAATAATACAAAAGTCTTGAAACGTCCTAAAAGTTTTCAATGAAAGTTTAGAAAAGTCTTAAAATGAAAATCTACAAATGTCTAGAGATATTTTCCTCGACCCCCAACAAATGCATAAAAATCAAATCAAATCTGATAAAGTCTACAAATGTCACATACTTAAAAAAGTCTCTAAAAGTCCTCGAAAGTCCCAATTGAATACACCCTCTTAATTTCCTTTCTCTGTACTAAACTTCATTAGTGTTAGTGGATCGGTTGTCCTGTAGTAAGGGTGCCCGCAATTTTCCCTTTTTGTATTTCCGTATCAACAATTCTAGTGTTATTTTTATTTGGCGCATACTTGAGTTAGGCACATGTAGGTCGCGTTTATTAAACACTAGATAAACTATTTAAGCAGCTAGGCGGGATATATCCTGATTAGAGTTTAGATAACCACATATTCACACATAAGAATATAGCGTGTTTGTTTGTATTCACATTAAAATATATTTTTATAAAGTTTTATGTAAAGTAAAAAAAAGAGAATGAGTGAAGTTTAATGGTGAAGATTTGTGTGATAGATGGATCCCATTAGATATGTTAATGTGATTGATTAATATTTGACCAAATTTAAATTTGAAAAAATAAGAGAACATAAGAGGGGTAACTGGACATTTTTACTTTTATTTAAAAAAAAAATATCCATCTTTAATGATTCTGCTAGGGTTGTGCAAACGGGTTTCAGTCTCGGGTTTTCGAAGGACCAAGACCGGACCAAACTTCTTTGGCTCGGTCCCGGTCTCAGTCCCAAAAAGGGCAAGCCCAAACGGTTTCGGTCTCAGTTCAGACTCAGTTAATGAATTCAGTTTTTTCGGGCCTTTGAAAAAAATTTTCTATAAACTTAATAATGTAAAAACACATATAAACATAGTTTAGAACAAACAAATAGAAGGGTATTATGTGTAACAAAAATATTAACATGCCTCTGTAAAGTAGAAGTACTAGACTTACTTGTATTTCTCATTTTTTTATTTTAACAAATCTAAAATTATTAAATAGTTGAAATATGTATCCTAAATTGGAAAGTAAATGTAAAACTCATAAATATTGTATCTACTTTATAATTTTAACAATTTTACGATACAATTTTGATATTTTCAAAAGGCAAAAGATGGATAATTCCTACTTTATTATACATTTATAGAGATTAAATATTACAAAAATGATATAATTATAAAAAATAAATAACACTTACCACTTAAAATAAAAGTAGGAAAATCTATTTCACACTTTTTACAAATAAAAAAACCACTTAAATAAATGAGAAGATGTAAAAGCACAAATTTTCCACGTGTATATATAAATATATATGTTTTATATAATAATATATAACTTAAATAGAGCCAACAAACATATTATAAATCTGAACAATTTTCTTTAACAAAATCCTTACAATGTTAAAAATTCTAGTAACATTATATATTAATACAATTGTTCTTGACTATTGCATAAAAAATATAATAATAATGATGATTTTTAAAGAAGTTTATTGGCAAAAAAATTGTAACTTGAAAAAAAATTTAGTAGTAATGCTTTACCTTTTTAATCGTCCCACATTGTAAGTTTTGTAAAAAAATAATATGATTAGAGCTTATAAATGAGATGGACCTTTGTGCAAATGATTATGTAAAGGAAATTTTGTGGACTATGAGGCAAATTAATAATTGTCTTGGTCATTTATATTTAGTTTTAAATTTAAATGATTGTCCCACATTAGAAATTTTGTAAGAAAGTAAAATAATTGGGGCTTATAAATAAGATCGGCTTTTATGTAAGTGACTAAGTGAAGGAAATAATTTTGATTCTTACCTCTTGGGTATAATGAAAAGTGAAAACCGAGTTTCAATTTATATATTAATAAAAAAAAAAACAGAAATGTCAAGCTGTCTTATGACCGCGTTTTTAGGTTTTCAATAGAAAACCCGGGACCGGACATGTCATTTTGGCCCCAACCCATTTAGTCTAGTTTCGGGCTGGTTCAACCGGTCCCCTTTTTTTTCACACCCCTAATTCTTGCATGGGTTTTTGTTGGAAATTTGAAATAAATAAAAAAATCCATCTTTTATGATTCTTGCGTGGATTTTTAGTGGGTACCTTTCTTTTACAAAAAATAACTGTGTTCGTGGAATTTGCTTGCTTTGGATATGGTTCAAGTTCGAAATGACGCACTTTTTTTTTTTGTTTATTCATTTGTGTTCACAGGAATATTTGTTGGTATGTGGACCGGTTTACTTTTATTATAAAAAAAAAAAAAAATCCGCCTTTTATGATTCTTGCGTAGGTTTTTGTTGGCAATTGCAAATAATATATATATATATTTTGTTTTCTTGCTAGATAGAGTAGTACCCGTGCGATCCACAGGAGATACACAAATTTACAAAGAATATACATATCATTGGGAAAATGATATCATTATCAAAAGATAGAGTAACAACCTCTTGTCGAGCACAACTAGACATCAAAATATTTTTCAATATCATTATCACATCACCCCCATCGATCTGCCATATCGTAAATCTTTTTAGTACCTTGTTATATGGCAAATTAATTTCCAACAGTTTTTTCTCACATATGAATCATATGTCAAGTAATCAACCATTTTTGAGTTCCATTTTAAAGATAACGATAGATAAATAGCACCTTTTGGAACAATTGAAATCAAAATTAAGATATCAAGATCTCCTATAGAATTCCATTAAACAAATCCAGAGGTATATAAACATAGCTTAAAAGATCCATAAATTTCATGTCAAAGTTCACACATTTAACTCTAAATGAAATTAATCACGTAAATTGATCATGTCAAGTTCGAAATTGATGAACATTTTTTTCTTTGTTTTCCTGTTATTCATTACAACAAATATCGCTGCCATGGACCCAAATTTCATCGCTACAGACTTATTGCGATGATTTTTTGCAGCGACGAGGTCGTTACTATAGGCCCGTACCAATAGCCCATTAGTAACGACATTTTCAGTCTATTGCAGTGTTATTTATAGCGACGACCATATCACAGTTTTATGTTCAAAGGGTTTTGGTCATCAAAAAATTTTTTTAACCCGACCTGACCCTGTCCCCATAGCCCAGCACTTTTCCATCCATATTTAATTACACACATTGCTTTGCCCATGTAAAGAGTTAAACCTACCACCTTCAGTGCAAAGACATGATACCTTGCCAACTGGACTAACTTGACTTTCGGTTATTACCTTGCTTTTATGATATATATATATATTATATAGATTATTATAACTATAGTGACGACTATCTTCCTTATAGTAACGGTTTTCTGTCTCTAAATACAAGAACAAAGGTGGGAAATTTTCCTGCGAATCATGTAGAGACGACATTTATGGGTCGTCGTTTTAGATCAAGAAATATAGCGACGACTTTTTCACGTTGACAGGAAAAATCGCAAGTGCATGATATCGTTCAAGTAGTATTGGACTAGATGAGTCCCAAATGTCGATCCTACAGGGAAAGTTGTCACTTACTTCACTTAAGTTAATTTCACACAAATTGAACAAGGAAATTAAATAGTTTCAAAAGAATAATGATGTTTGTTTAAGCTAAAATTTAAATTAAATACTTTTTCTACTCAAAAGTAAGAAGCGCTCAAAATAATGTTTAGGAAATATATGAATAAAGGCATTTAGACTAACGAATCCACAATAAAGAGGCGTTCCAATTATGCAATCCCACTCATGACAATTCATCATCACGTACTCACAGCCAGTTTCACAAATTTAATTGAAAACCCCTCTGGGGCAAATTTAAACCTACCCAACTAAGTAAACCCACTATATCTCTATGTAAATTTCAATCTAGTCGAGGGCATTAATGAACAAGAAACCATTTTTACGATTGCACAAATCATAAAAGTATATCCCTATCTTCTATCCAATTCATGTTTTCTATTGAAGTGCTAAATCGGTGACTTACCTCTCGGTCTCCTCACGAATTTACAAACACAATTACAAGTTGATCAGGCTCATAAAAGGAAAATACATATCACAATAGAAAACAAGCACGTAATAACAATTAGAGTCATGAATGGAATTAACACAATCAAAACATATCTATTGCTTCATCGATTGTCTCAACAAGAGAAATTAGTTACACATAGTAAAGGAAATCCTAAGATAAGAATTCATAGAGTTTGAATACGTGTCCAGATTCTTGCAAAGAAAATATGAAGAATAGTGAAGAAAACATTTGCACCAAACGAAGAATTCCGTTCTTCAATCTTCACACGAACCCTTACTTCAATCTTTGAGCCCTCAAGAGTGATTTTCTTGATCAGTTTCCCCCTTTATAGATAGGTTTTCGTTCTTTTATAGTTGCGGACGCCTTAGAACCCTCAATTGTATAAAAAACTGGCCCAAAAATACGTGCTATCGGCCGTGGGTGGGGGTGATTTGCTTGCCACGGACTACCCGTACCCAGCAAAGAATTTGGCTAGGCCGTGGGTAGGGGCAGTTTGCTGGCCACGCCTACCCGCGCCCTACTTTTAGCACGCACGATTCAGTCCCTGATTTGATTTTTTCTTTCAACAATGGTCCTTTTCAGCTTTTTTTTTCATTTATACAAGTCTAAAACTTCTCGAATGCTTTACAAAGGTCCTTGAACTCTTCAAATATGACCCAAATAGTCTCTTTTAACTTCTCTCAAAGTGCAATCTAGTCCTCAAACTTGTTGACATTGATCTTTTCACCCCAAACTCTCAGGCCATCACACCTTAATGCTATTTCTTAAATGTAAAGTCTTAGCTTGGTTCAAAAATCATCCTTTTCATTTAATATCACCCCACTTTGAGCTTTTTACCTATATGAACCATATCAGCATAAATTAGGTAGAAATCTGCTCACCATCTCGTGAGAGGCACATATCCCCCAAACTTATTATTATTTTTTTCTCACTTTCCCTTTTTCTTTTTTTTTTTCATGAGGGTATATGCAATAATGTTTAAATCTCTCACCTCTCAATGAAGTACCAAGTTGGTTTAAATCTTACCATAAAAATACTAGCTTAGTTAATGTGGATTCTCCCAATTTTTTATGGCTCCAACTTTCCCAACATCCACCTAGCAGTCAGACCTACTAGCAATCTACATCCCCACAATTAAACTATAGTGTTTCTTTTATTATTTTCCCACTTCATTCTTTTTTTTCCGAAACCCAGAATCAAT
Source organism: Nyctanthes arbor-tristis (assembly GCA_963692815.1). Lineage (NCBI taxonomy): Eukaryota > Viridiplantae > Streptophyta > Magnoliopsida > Lamiales > Oleaceae > Nyctanthes > Nyctanthes arbor-tristis. Next base: position 20,853 of record CAVNYN010285402.1, on the reverse strand, counting down.
CTCTGGTTTTTAATTGTTTCTTTGAGATTCCATTATTTTTTCCTCAATAGCCTCATATCCCTTTTGTGCAATCCATCTCTTCACTGGGCTTTCTATATGACCCTTTAGTGAGCTTTGGGCCAACGTGATGATAGCTTATTACCTTAAACTGTTTTTGATCCTCAGCCATTTCGAATGTAACCCAAACCTATATTCCCTCAGCCATTTCGAACGCGGCGCGAACCCATATTGCAACTACTTCGATCGGCTAGCAGTCGCCAGCGATGGTGGTGAGTGAGGTTTCCACAGTTTTTTCTCTATTTCTTCTCGGCTTTCGATTAGATTTTTCTCTACTTCAGATTAATGTTAAGGTAATTATTATCCATCATATTTCTTGGTTAGTTTGTAAGTATCTTAGATTTTGTTTAATTATATTTTGGGAATATAGTTCTAGGTTTGTGTATGATGGGTAAATATGAATGTTGTTGATTTTAGTGGATGCATGTAATTTCTTGGGTATTTTTTGTTAAATATATGCATACATTGTGATGGGTAAACAAAATTTAGATTTTATGAAGTTGTTGGATTTTTATAGAAGTTGGAAAATTCTGAACACCACATGTTCGATAAAAGGCTTCATAGAGATTTGAATATGAAAGTGATGCATTGGCTAGAGAGAGATAGATAACTAAAAATATGATTCTAGTATATATGTAGTTGAGTGGTGTTGATAGAGAAATAAATTAAGAAAATCCCATAATATAATAATTCTTTGATTTGGTTTGTTATGTAAATAAACATATAATTAAGAAGACTACTAACTTAAGAATATCAAATAATGAAAAATTCTTTCTTTAAGTTTATGATAAAAATGGTCAACGTGTAATTAAGAAAGAACATTGATATACAAGTAAATAATGAAAATCAAATAATATTATAATTCGTTGTTTAAGCTTGTGATATAATAAATATGTAATAATTAACATGATAAATAAGTTAAGAAAATAAAATAATGAAAAATTCTTTTATTAAGTTTGTGATACAAATTAATGAATATGTATATAACAAACAATATTCATTTACCAATAAATTATGGAAATCAAATAATTAAAAAATTTATTTGATTGGTTTTGTGATGAAAATACATATGCAACTAACAAGTATGAGTAAACAAATGAATTAAAAAAATCAAATACTATAACACAAATTACCCGTTTAAAATAAGTAACTCTTGTTTTGTCCCTCTCAATAGGTGGTGAGATATAAATGGATCGGAGTTGGATGTATAAGAGACGTACGGCATAGAATATTTGAAAAGGGTTGAAGAATTTGTAAAATTTGCTGAGGATAATATAAAAAGGAAATGAGAAGAACTGATAGCTTGTCCCTGCTGCAATTGTAAGAATCTACAAAAGTTTCGTAGCTATATGGAAGTGAAGCACCATTTGACTAGGCGTGGATTTAACGAAGGTTATACGGGGTGGTTTTGGTATGGTGAGGATTTACTTTCTAGGATGAGCATTGATAACAATGAGGGTGCTCAAGAGGAGAATACGGTACATAAGAATGATGAGATTAATGTGAACAGAGCTGATAATGATGATGTCCATAATTACTGGATTGATGAAATGATGCGTGATATACAAGATGATTTCACTGAGGCTTCGCACATTTTCAATTCCTTGTTCATTGATTCTAAAAAGCCTTTGTTTCCTGGATGTAATGAGTTTACAAAGTCGTCTGCCGTGTTCAAGTTGTATAATTTGAAAGTAAAGAAAGGATGGAGCGATAAGAGTTTCACAGGGCTATTGAAACAAAGTCATTGATCCCGAGGCGTTGGATGCTTTGTAGGCCGATATTGTTCTCGCTCTATGCCAATTCCCACCATCAATTTTTGAAATTGTGGTGCATTTAATTGTTTACTTGGTGATAAACATTAAGATCTATGGTCCGGTGTTCTTGAGGTATATATATCCATTTGAGAGATACATGGGTATTTTGAAAGGATACGTGAGAAGCCGATCTCGACTAGAAGGTAGTATAATTGAAGGTTATGAACTGAGGGGGCCATTGAATTTTTTTCTGATTACCTAGATGGTGTTGAAGCCATTGCTATTCCTAAGTCACGACAGGAGGGGAGACTTGGAGGTAAAGGTACGATTAGATTCAAATTAATCGTGCCGAGGTCCGAAATGCGAGATAAAGCACACTTTTTTGTCTTGCAGCACCCTGTTGTAGTTCACCCATATTTGGACAAGCATATGTCGTTGCTTAAGGCATCAGAATCCTTCGAAAGGTAAGATGTGGCTAAGGAGTTGGTTTACCCATACGAGCCTACTGTGGTGGTACATGGTACATTTACAAAGTCTCGGTTGACATTGTACGTGATGATGCGCTCAATTATATTCTTCCAGTGCCAAGTTCATTCCATCAACAGTTAATAGACGTGGGTAAAGGTGGTTTCACTCAGTAGCCCGCAAATTTAATGATTTTCGTCATGGTAATAAATTAAAGTTACACAAAAAGCTTTAACGTACATTAGATTTTGTGTTACACATGTTTTCATGGCAAACAAATTACCACTACAGGAACAGTTTCCAAAACAAGTAGCATCCACAGGAAAAGGCAAATAGCCCGCGAGTGTTGAAGTCTTATTGGCGCGCCTTAATCTCATTGATGATGCAACATTGGTTTCCCTGACTGCAACCTCAAAACATCGCACGATCTGACTGTTAGACTACCTCTTTCTTCAGATTTCTTTGACGTACCGATGGTTAGAGATGTGTTTCACTACGCCATCAACATGAAATGGTTGAACACACCTATTTTGCAAATTTCGGAAATGTAAGACTTCCTCCCTCACAATTAAGTACATCATATAATTGTTAATTTGACATTTCACGTTTCGTATAATGTATTTCAAGTACCTACATCATTTTTCCAAGGAATTTGAGAATCAAAATACGGGGTTTCTTTGTCCATTTCTGGTCGGTGCTATTAACTTTGGAGCTACTCAACAGATGAGTTTTAATTATATGGTCCATGCGATTGGAGAAATGACGTATAAGAAGTACATTCTTGCACCATGTTGTATGGGGTAAAACCGTTGCATCTATTCATGTGTTGCTTTGCCTTGACTTAATTTGAATTATTTGTGGCTAAAATATGCAAACTCACATTCTTATAAAATATTCTAGAAACCACTGGATGCTGCTGGTGCTATGCTTTTAACAAAATATGGTGTACTTCTTCGACTTTCTGGAGGATAGCGGGCGCAAATGACCTATCAGGCAACAATTGACTGTGTAAGCAATTATCAGTAACTATTGTATAATTGTCTTTTTTTGTAAGTTTGATTTTGTTTAACTTATATACATTATAACTTTGGGCTACTTAAAATGTTATGAGCGTCAGGGAAAATAGTGAAGAAATCTCATGTGGAAATCAATCAAGGTATGAAAAATATCCTCTAAATGTTACAATAACTATTGAAGTTTCAAATTTTAGTAATTTAATTAATAATATTTATTTTCAAATCGTTCGAAATTTTAGTGTGCTCAGTAATTGGGATCCGATGAGTGTGGCTACTGTGTGGTAAGAAATATATACGAGATAGTCTCACTATATTTTACTAGTACTTCATGATATCTTGATACGGTATAAATATTTATCGAAAACTAAGAATTGTCTAATCATTTATGTATATATTTCATTAACAAAGTAATTATATTTCTTTTTATTTGTTGTAGGCATATGAAGCTGGATCATATATTCAAGCTAATATATATGAGCTTCAGGAAACATAGGCCGGGTACTTTTTCCAAAATTTATGTGATTTTTAGTCTTTAACTATTGATTGTTGTTAGATTTATATTCAAATGGTGATGATTGGAGAAGTATATCTAGTAATATAATAGTCATTGATTTTTGGAGTACTTTGATTTATATTTAATAGTAAGTTTTATTATCAATGGTTTATTTACGATAGTTTATAATGCTAGATTACATTATTGCTAAAGTTTGGAGTAGTTATTGATTGTAGATTAATTTATATTAAGTTGGTGATAATTGCGCTAAAGTATAGGTAAATTGTTAGTGTTGGTGTTGTTTTTTCTTGGCTGTGGCTTGTGCATTTATTCTTTTACATTTAAAAGATAACCAGCAATGGCTAATTTGTGTATTTCATAAAAATAAATAAATAAATAAATCGGCGTCTATTGTTCTCAACAAATTGACGCCTAATGTCTATTTTAAAAAAAATAAAAATGGTATAAAATCACCGTCGGTTATGTTTGCAACAACCAATGCCTATTGTATATTATACTTATTTTTTTATTATTTATTGACATTAGGCGTCGGTAAAAACAATTGACGCCTACTGTGTCATTTAGGTGCCGCCAAACAACCGACGCGTATACATTTACAATGCACGTCACTGACAAAGGCATCGGTCGAAACTACGCGTATTCATCAATACAACTAAAGCCTATTGTGCTTTGTAGTAGTAGTAGTAGTAGCTGCTATTAGGAATGCAGTTAATTTGTGAAATCATCCCCGGCTAGCTCTGCAAACTTTCAAAAATGTGTTGTAACTTCAAAAATTGATTCCATAAAAGTGCGGTGTTTCTAGATGTACCTACAAGGTGGAATTCCACCTATTTGATGCTAGAGGCCGCCTTAAAGTACCAAAAGGGTTTTAGGTGGATAGAATTGGATGATACTCATTTTAGGAGCTATTTTGAAAAAAAAAAAACAGAGAGAGAATGGATTCAAAACAGCTAGGCCTCAAAAAGCCAATGACCGGAAAAAGGGTTAATTTCATAAATCGTCCTCAACCTTTAAGTTAAGAATCGGTTTCATCATCAACCTTTTTTAAGACATCCCATAGCCCCCAACCTTTAATAAATACACAGAAATCGTCCCTATTTTCTACTGTTTTGTGAAATTTTTAACAAAATAACTATTATGACAGCCAAAAGTGGGGGGTAAATCCCCCTCCCCATTTTGCTGCCGGGAATGGCAGCAAAATTGGGGGGATTCACCCCCATTTGTGTTGCCATTTTGCCATCCTGACAGCACAAACGCTGCCAGAAATGACAGCGATTTACACTCACAAATGGGGGTGAATCCCCAAATTTATGCTCCCATTCTGGCAGCATCACTGCCATTTCGGCAGCATTTACACTCACAAACGAGGGGTCAATCCCCCCCTTTTTGGCAGTAAAATGAGGGGGATTCACCCCCAATTTGTGCTGCTGGGAATGGCAGCAAAATGGGACGTATTCTTCCCCTATTTGTGCTGCCATTTGAGCAGTACAAATGCTGCCAGAAATGGCAGTGATTTCACTACCATTTCCAGCAGCATTTACACTCACAAATGGGGGGCAAATCCCCTTATTTCACTACTGGAAAGGGTAGCAAAATGGGAGGATTCACCCCCCATTTGTGCTGCCAGAAAATGGCAGCATTGTTGCCATTTTCTGGTAGCACCACCACTGCCGGAAATGGTAACGATTTCGCTACCATTTCCGGCAGCATTTTTGCTGCCAAATGGGGAGGGCAGCAAAATGTGGGGGGATACACCCTCCTTTTTGGCTATTGGAAAGATCCGTTCTCGCAGCCAGAATTACCAGAGGGAAGAGGGACTTAGGGTGGGGTAAGGGGGATGGGGTGGGTTAGTTTTTTAGTTTTTTTCTTATTTTTAAACCTTTTTTAAAAAAAAGTAAAAATGCTCAAGGGTATAATCGTTATTTTGTTAAAAATTTCACGGAACAGTAGAAATAGGGACGATTTGTGTGTATTTATCAAAGGTTGAGGGCTGTGAGGTGTCTTAAAAATGGTTGGAGACGAAACCGATTTTTAGCCTAAAGGTTTGGCATGATTTATGAAATTAACCCTAGGAAAAATGCAGAAGTTTTGATCTTATTTTTAGAGAACTTTTATGACATCACTTTGAAGTTCAGTACTTCATTATAGGTTAGCTCCGCGGCATGCTTACGAGAAGTATGTGGCCTTTTGGCTGATTTGTCGGCTTGGGAGATGAGTACCAATCGCACTATTGGAGACATGGTTATTGGAATGAGGGAAAATTTTTTTTTTTTAAATAATCGCCATATTCAATAACTAACAAAAAACACCTTTATTACTTTCAAAAAGAAAAAGAAAAAAAGAAAAAATACCTTTATTAAAAAAAAATAAGTAACTGAGAAAAACCATAACATGCATAATAATTCTTTTAAAGGAAAAAAATCGTTGAAATTATTATGACCAGTTAATTTGTTTTAAAGGGAAAAAAAATCAACTCAAAGATATATGCATGGATATATTACCCAAATCCATAAGCCACTAAATTTTAATAGAAGGGTAAATTTGTAAATGCATATTAAAACGACTATTTCTTCCTAACCCCACCAATTCATCCCATTTTTGAAACTTTACGTCGTTAACCCCATGGCTGCTCTGAAACTATTTCAAATTAAAAGAAAAAAAGAAATCAAGCAATCTTCGGAGACATGCTTGCACTACAAGAAATAGGAGCAACAACGACGAAATTTAGTAACGAAAAACTGAAGCATCCCTATAGGATATCATCTATGGCTACGACCTCATAATAGAGGGTAAGACCCTGTATCTAGATTATAGTAGTGACTAAGTCGCCGCAATAAACTCATGTCGTAGCTAAAAGTAGAACCTTAGGGCTATCCATTTTTCGTTGCTATATTTCTTGACTGTAGCGACGACACATACAAATCATCACTATATTTCTTGATCTATAGTGACGACACATAAATGTTGTCGCTATACGTTTGGCGGGAAAATTTCCAGCGTTTGTTCATGTATTGTACCGACGACAAGTTGTTGCTATAGGTAGCAAGTTTGTCACTATAGTTGTACTAATTCTTACAATATATATTTTAAATGCGACACAATAACTCAAAGTTCAACTAGCCCAAATGGTCAGACGCTTGGAGGGTGGAATGGAGGTCTGGGGTTTGAAACTTAGAGGTTGTAAATCAAATATGCTGAATTAAATGGGTGGGGGCTCCAAAGCGGGTCGGGTAAAATTTTTTTTTAAAATTTAATAAAAAAATAGGCAACTTTTGTAGTGGCGACAAGCTTGTCGCCGCTATAAAATGTCATTGCAATAAGCTAATTTGTCGTCCCTATTAAGCTGTTGGTACGGGTCAATTGTAACAATAGCCTTATTTCTTGTAGTGTTGGCTTCTCAATCGTTGCCAGTGCAGGTGGACTGAGGAAAATTTCAGTGCAGTCAGACTAGATTTTTAGTACGTCAAGGGAAAGTTGAGTGTGGTCTGTAGACCATACTCGTCTTATGGAGGCTCCTTCTCTGCTTAATTGAATGATATGTCTTCTTTCTACAAAAAAAAAAATAAAATAAAAAAAATGGAAATCAAATGATGTAGGCGAAACTACTCACGGTATAAAAGAAACACAGAATACATATTCAACTCAAGAAAAGACTTTCTTATTCAAGTGCAATTAAAAACGGTAATAAATAAGCTGTCCATGTTGGCCACAAATTCTAATTGGGCTGGGCCTCAAGGCTTAAGCAAAACAAAATAATAATAATAATAATAACAACAACAACAACGACGACGATGACATATAATCAAAAATGCAGCATAATAATAATAACAGCGACATATAATCAAAAAAATGCAGCATAATTTGGAAAAAATACAATATTAGTAGTGACGTAGCGATTGGTTCAATCCATCTCGATGTGCACCACAAGTTAGTATCATGGGCTGAAAATGGTCTTTGTATGCAAAAGTTATGCCTACTTCTCCAAACATCGTTAATCATATCGTTCCATGTATATAAGTACATCTTTTACCTCATGTATAAGTACAGCTTTTACCTCATAAGACACTCGAACCACAATACTGAAGATCCGCCGCAACTGGTTGAAGAATATCAGGGGCCGGCCGTGCATCCTTTCCCACAGCACAGCCTCGCCATTGCCACAATAACCAGATCTGCTGCAGCATAAGTTGGCTGGACAGCCGCAGTTCTGACCAGAAACCAATTCCGGAAATGTCCCGTTGAGAACTATGGTTAGAAAGGCTGCTAGTGCATCTAATTTTCTTGAACAATAGAGACCCTTTTTTGTGTTGAAAATAAGGGCTGGTTGAATTATATTTATGGGGCATTTGGGTCCATTTTCTGGAAATGCAGTCACAATTTTACAATGAAAAGAACTATGTCTCGCTGTGTTGGATGACTTTGAATTGTCAATGAGGTGGGTCCCTTTGTCAACCAATTATAATCCGTTTCAATGAGATTTTGTTACAATCGGATTACTACATTACAATTGGATTTTGTTATAACTAGATAATGATACATGTTCAATAATTCTATTTCGTTAATAACAATGCACACAGTATATCAAAACTTAGATTTATATTCAAAATGGATATTTAAAAAGAATATATAAATATATTCGTAAAGGAAAGTGACATATTTTTATGGGACGAACGAAAAAGAAAACATGCCTATATTTGTGGAATGAAAGAAGTATCTATATTTATTTTATTATTATTTATTATTTATTCAATTTGGTATTTATCCTTAACATGCCTATGAAGGTGGTAGCTTGTTAGAGCATATGAATCTTGAAATTCATGTGCTTATTTGAGTATTGAATTTCTTGTCTAAGCTTAACATGTCTCTGATACTATATTAAGACTTAGGGTTATATATTCAAAAGTCAACATTATTAAGAGAAGCAGTATAAACATTTATATACTGATTAAGAGATTATTTATTTTGTAGTTATTCAATGTGAAATTTAACCCTTCATATAATCTCTCTATCCCCTTCCATATCAAAGTCGTACCGAATAGATTTGAAGTAGAGAGAATTTCTCCAACTTATTTTAGGAATCGATTTCCCCTCTATTTTTTTTCTTTGCTTCTTCCACCTTATTAATTACCCCCTGCCAGTCACGTAAATTAGTACAAAGTACATACATAACCAAATACATACATATATATACATACATACATATATATGTAGACTGTATTGCATTGTTGCTATTACATTATAGTTTTTTACACAAATCCCATCATTTCTGTGATTCTGATGATTCATATCTTGAAATGCTAGTTTCTGTGAAGCTTTCCACGTCTAGATTTGGGGCCTCAATAGAATTAGGTGAATATGAAGCTAGAGTGGGTGGTGCATAGAGAGCAGCAGATGTTAACTTGTCCAGAAGAGTCCGCTATTTGTTGGTAATAATTCAGACAATCTTTTATAAAATAGGGTAAATTCAACTTCATATCCTTAAATTATTTTTCTCTAGTTACACGATACACAGGTAAGATTGTGAGTTTACCCTAATTTTGTAAAAATTTACTTGAACAATTACCTATAATATTATTTTCCTCTAAAACTGCAACTTAAAACTTATTTGGGGAGACATTGGAAAATATGTAATTTAAAGTGAACATGACGTGTCACATTTCGATTGGTGGGATAGTAAATGGGGATGACAGATCTCAACTCTCGTAGAGGTGGATATGTAGTAATTACACGAGAACTAATCTACCTGCTCATTGATTTGGAAACTTATATATATCAAACAATGTAGGCCAGATAAAATTTGTAAGGTCAAAATCATATATATATATATATTAAAGCGATCTCTATATTTACAAACACAAAAAGTGAAAGAAATTAAATTCATCAAAAAATATGCAGCAAATAAACAACTTGTAGATTAGGTCACTCATCATACAACAATAATTTAACCCCCTGATTAAAGGAAAAGGGTGTTAAATTTTAAGGTCGGTCTTAGGTACTTACTCAAAATAAATTATTATTGATAGGATTAATTAAAATAATTGATCGTACATTGACTTCTTTTTTTTTTTTTTTTTTTTGTTGGGTGGGGGGGGTGGAGGAATAGTGATCGTGCATTGACTTATTCATTCAAAAGTATTTTATTTTATATATTCGCATCAACTGGATGGCTTTACACGCTTAATTAGCTAGTTAGCATCTCAGGTTATTGCCCGGACTAATTCCAAGTTGATTGCAATAGTCTGTGTAATACTTTACTCGAGAATCAACAGCAGGTGTATTCCCACCATTGCATTCCCCACCATTAACAGCTCGAATAGTAGCTCCAAAACCTTGGCCCGAAGTTATGGCAGTGTGGCAATTATTCATCCAAAACCATAAAGCAGTCTTGAATGAGATAACACGATCTGTGGCTACAATTTCTGGATTTCTTAAACCATCAAACCCTATGCTATTCCCTGCTGCTCCATAGTTGTAGTTCCATGTTAGTTGTATAGGACCACGACCAAAGTAATCCTTGCCCGGGGCACACGGATATTGTTGGTTAGTCTCTTGGCAGTAATCTTTAGATCGCCCGTTTATTTCCTCAATATAGCAGAAATCTGCATAGAGATTGCAAATATATTTTAAAAGAAATTAGACCATATGGCTGAAACAATAGTAAATAATATAAATGTTGTTCAATCATATATTAATCTACTTCTATATTATGGTACCAGGACATGCAAAAATCCTAGATTCAAGTCTCCACCCCACACAAACACAATTAAATAAAATATGAACATATTTCTATTTAATGAATGTGTGTTGGCACGTGTATGTCGCAATCAAACACTCTTAGCTTTTAGATCAAGTGAATATACACATCTCATTTTATTTATGTGGATGCAGCTGGAAATGAGTACTTACGTCCAGTTTCATGGGTAACATGTGCAAAAAATGCGGCAATCTCGCGCTTGGCAACATCGGCAGAGCCAGTCCCAAAGCTTGAATATGAACCGGCAGCTTCAAGAAAAGCAGCTCTCGTGTAGAATCCCCTTCCAGCACAGCTTCCGGCAGCTTGATTAGCAATACCATTGAAAAACGCATCAGTCACAATGCTAGACACCGAAGCTCCACCGGGGGAAGCATAGCAAGGTCCCTGCTGGCATCCTTCACCACAGTAGGCATCTCCAGTGCCACAATAACCGTACTTGCTACAGCATAAGTTGGCTGCACAGCCGCAGTTCTGACCCGACACCCATTCCGGCAACGTTCCAGCGAGAACTATGGCTAGAAAAATTGCCAGTACATCTAATTTTTTTGAATGGTAGAAACCCATTTTTTTTGGTGCTGAAAACAGGGAAAGAATGAATGATATTTATGGTGCATTTTGGTCCACTTTTTGGACGAATGCATTCAGTTCTACAGTAGACAGGTATGACTTGGTATACTGGATGACTTTGAATTGTCAACGAGGTAATTGAAGACTTGCTGTTTAGAATAAAGAATATAACTATATTATTTCATACCCATATTAAGTAGAATTCTCTATTTTACATTAATGATGCTAGGAGAAAAAGATACGGTCTACTAGTCAATTTTGATCCGAAAACACTCTGTCTATATGGCGCATTATTCTTTACTAGCTTGTTTTATAGACCCACATACATAGGATATCTCTATAACAAAGACACTCGGTTTCTTTAGATGAAAACTTGTTTAACATATAGTTCATGTAAAATAAGACCTACTTTTTAAGGGAAAATAATACCTACTAATTAAGCGCATGTTACATTCTTCATATATACCAATATTCCATTACAAATGAGCTATGCCATTATTTTAGTTAATCTAACCATGTAACTCTTTTTCCCCTGAGTTTTGATATGAAGACACCCGGTATATCTTTGTTATAAGATACTCAGTATATTTGGCACATTCTCTCTACTTGTTTAATGGACCCGTACACAGGGTATCCTATTATAGAGACACGTTTCCCGATCAAAATTGACTTTTCATGTAGCAGAAAATGTTACCTTCACATCTCAACTCATCATGATAAGAAATGAGCATATTAACCCTAATCACGGTGAACAGTTGACCATTTTCATAAAATATATTCCAACTCTTTTCAAGCAATCACAATAGACTCCTAAAATTGTCATTCACATAAAAATGACATCAGGAACCCTCCCTTACAAGTTACGTTATATTCTAAAAATTAATTGATTTAATTTGATTAATTAATTGAATTAAAATAACATCACCAAACATGTAATTTTAAATTTTAATAAGGGAAAAATGTGTGTGTGTGAGAGAGAGAGAGAGGGATTCGAAAATGGATATTCAATTCTCCAGACAAGATGCTTTCAGACTTTGAATTGTTAATGCATTGAACGTGGATCTGAGCAGAACTAATTGATTTTAGAGCTACGAAAGGGTCAATATATATTTGTTTGTGCTATACCATATCCACATATTCATTGAATATGGGATTTTTAGGAATAATTTCAAAGATACTTTTAATTAATAAAATCTTAAAAGAGAGCTCTATTTATATATATATATATATATTTAAAACAATAAAGCGAATGCACCCTTTAATTATTTATTATTATTATTATTATTATCTAATTTAAAAGTAAAAAATTATGACAAAGTGGGGGAAAAAAGAAGATGCTATACCTATGAATTTCGTGGACTGGATTTTGTCAATGGAAATTGTATATGTTACCCACAACTGACCCACGATAAGAGAACGAGACTGTTGCAAACTTTAGAAAAAGACCTTGGTCAAAATTTTTGGTTTATGTCATCTAATTTTCAATAACTTGTTCTATTATCCATATGAAAAATATTACATTATTCGAGCGCGGACTGATCTCTCGATTTAGTTGCTTAGATCTAACTGCTCTAAACATTTGCTTATGAGATTGCATTGTCTTTACCTGTGCCGCAGCACTAGATTGACCAAACTTTTTGACTACAATATATAATTATAAAAATGGCCTATGGGGCCGCACACCCGCATTTGTACTATGCGGCTGATTAAGCCTTTCTTTTTTTTTTTCCCTTTTCATTTCTTTCTCATTTTTTTTTTATTTTGTTCCTTATATAAATAGCTCTAATTACTCGAAATTGATCTCCCGCCAGCATATCCCGCCACCCGGCTGATGTGGGGGCTGTCATTGGACAGCCCCCATGTGGGCGGCCCCACCCCCATGTAAGCCAGGTGACGGGATAACCCGCCATCCGATTGGCGGGAGAAGTGAACTCTCTAATTACTTGTATTAAGGTATATGAGAGTTTGGAATGCAGAAATTAATAAAAAAAATTATTTCTTGTGAATTTTCACATGGTATTAGAGCCATCTCCAATTCCTTCCATTCTCTCTAAGCTAAGGAATTGAAGTTTGGATTTTTTTATAATTGATATATCTAGTTATTGATTATAATGTGAAGTTCCCTTCAATTTTTGGTATCTTGTTCTCAATAGCTGGTGATGGTTCACCAAAGAAAACTAATATAATTCTAATGGTTGGATCCCATGAAACGTCTGTTTTACTTATTCCAGAATGGCTTGATGGCAGATCGGATGTCTAGAGGTGTTGAGTGCCTGAACAAAAGTACGTGGAAGAAAATGATATGGGCCGGCTTTATTTGAAGAACAAGGGTTGAGATCTGGGAAGATGAGAATTATCTGGTGAAATTATGGCTTCTTGATGAGTTGATGTCATGACAAAAAATCTTCCGATCTCTCTCAGGCTCTCTTCTTTCGCTTATATGTAGCTACAGAAATATAGAAAACGATGAAGAAAACATACTCTGGTTTAATAAGATATTCTTTCCCTTTTTTTTTAAAGAAAGCACTATCCTACTAACCCCATCGTGATTTTAGGGGTCATGCCAAAGCCGAATGATCTATCGGGTATGGATTGATCTCCTAGCATTTTATTTAATAATAAAAATATCATGGTATCTGAAGAGGAGGGCATAAAACATAACCTCCAAAATACATGAATGAAAAATGTAAATAAGGAGGTACTCACTCTTAGAGAGAATAAATGATCAGAAGTCAAAAAAGTACTAAAGTGAAGAAAATCAAAATAAAAGAAACTGCAAACCCATATGGCAATCCATGTGTAATAAGCTCTACTCCTTTGCTAGTTTATCCAACCCTATGAAGCTAAGGTATCAAAAACCTAGCTCCCATCTCGAAATAAATGAGAAACTACTCGGCCGGTCAAAATATTGGACTCGATCATGCCAGATGCGCCGAATTAATGTCTGGGGAACTGTTGGTGAAAGGTGTCGAATGAGAAATGATGTACTAACTATTGTAGAAAAGAGCCATACCACGATACCTATTTTCAAATCTCATCGAAAATGGCATCTGGAGTGGAAGAACGCAACTATGTTAGAGAGGATACCTATATAAAGGCATAAAATCTTGTTAAAACTTCAGGATTTACTGCTAAATTAGCTATGTATTCTTCTAGTAATTATAGCGATTATATTGGGTTACTTACTCTACTGCACAACGGATCATGATTTGCATCGTTATCTGTTCAGTCATTTTGTTAAATTTTTAAGGGCCTCTTAATCTTAAAATATAATCTCATAGATCAGGCTAAGTTTATATTATTATTTATTATGTTATATTTTCAGCACAGTTTTTTATCTTCTAACTCAGAAAGTAACATTAGTAAATAATGCTAGCTAATGAGGTAAGTGTATTAGCTGTATAACTTCCATTGTATATATAGGAATTTCGTGGTGCTTAATTTTCGTCAATAACAAATATATATGAAATTTTACTGTACGAGTAAATGGCTACAGTAAGTTCGTCCTCTCATATACCATGCTACTTTCCTAAGCCGTAGCTAGAGTGTGTAAGTTTCGATATTACGACCAGAAGCGCACGAGTAATATCAAAAACACATATCTCTATAACCTCTACAATGTGCAAAACTTCTATCTATATCTATATATAAAAGTAGTGTTCTACAATAAGAGCGTGTTTGATTGGCAAAGATTTTCCATGAAAAATGAGATTTTTCACCTAAATTTATACTTTTGTGGTGTTTGATTCACATTTATTTTTTTTGCATGGAAAATATTTTCCATCTTTTGGTCACCTGACCACATCTAACTTGAAAACAAGGAAAATATTTTCCTATGGGGAGTGTAGGTTTTTTGTTTTCTACGTAATTCACACTTTTGCCTCGGTAATTTGACTTCCAATCAAACACATTGCGATTTATTTTCTATGAAATTTTATTACCGGTAATTCAATTGACAGGAAAATATTTTCTTTCCGACTAAATTCCATACTCGTAATCAAACGCACTCTAATTGTAATAGCTTCAATCACGTCATTTAAGTAGAGGAAATTAATTCAACCACTTTTTATCTATAAGTTAAGAGATCTCTTTCTAATTGACATAAAGTCTTTTGGGTGTAAATACAAGAACAAAAACTGTGTGATTTAGACTCAAAGCGTAGAATATCATTAGAAAGTGTATCGAGACATTACATATTCTCCAAATTTATGTGGCCACATGGATAAAGAATATGTCAATGTGGCTGATGCGTGGGTCATTAATTCTGCATTTTCCAACAATTAATTGGCTAGGGACCTCTTGCCAACCTATGATACTTATGTGACAGCTGATCAATTGCTAACGTTTAGATCATGTATTAAAGCGACCTCTACACCGACAAAAATAGAAGGGAAAGAAAATTCATCTTAAAAAAAAAAGGAATATATTATTCATTCAACAATACTTAAATCCACTAGAAGGACAAAGTTCTTAAAGGCTTAGATATATAGTTAATTAAAAAATAATATTTTATATTATGTCATGATGGGATCAACTCCGACGGTTAATAATTTATTTGTAACGTAACACATGAAGTGTTCTCATTCATACAATACTACTAAAAAACACGCATGTTCCGATGCAAAAGTCCATCGGTAATGATCAAATTCCGTTGGAAAAGTATGTTGCCGATGGAGAAAGGATGGTCGAAAAATCTGTTCGAAATCGCCTTGTCAGTGATTATCGACAGTGGCTAAACTTTGTCGGTAATTTCCGATGGCTTTTTCTGGCTATCTATAAATTCCAACAGCTATTAGATTCCGTTGGTATTTAACAAAGGGAAGTCCTTCTGTCAGTGATTACCGAGGGACGACATATCCCGTTGAAAAAAAAAATCTATTTATATCTATATCAAGAGTAGTCTAAATAAGTTTCTCCGCCCGAATCATTGATGCCATGGCTTATGTCATATTTTATTTTTTATTATTTTATTCTTTTCTATTTTGAAATAGCCAATTTGCGCAATTTAACCTTGACATTTCGCCTTATTGCGCAATTTAATCTTAACCTTTCAAACTTGACAATTTCAACATTTTTTATGTGATCTAACATTTTTCCTTAAAAAAATAGTAGTACCCTCCAATTCTCATTAACTTAAAATTGATATCTATATTATATTAAATTATATTATAATATATTATCTATATATATTTATATATCTAAATCAAGAGTAGTCTAAACAAGTTTTCCCTCCCAAATCACCAATGTCATGGCTTGTGTCATATTTTATTTTTTATTATTTTATTCTTTTATATTTTGAAATGGCTAATTTGCGCAATTTAACCTTGACATTTCACCTTATTGCACAATTTGATCTTAACCTTTTAAACTTGACAATTTCAACCTCAAATATCACATTTTTACGTGGTCTAACGTTTTTTACTTAAAAAAATAATAGTACCCTCCAATTCTCATTAACTTAAAATCGATATCTATATTATATTAAATTATATTATATTATAATATATTGTATTAATCTATATCAAGCGTAATTTCTACTTTATTTCCCGCCTTTGACTGGTGCGATAAACTAATTGATGAAGTCACGTTTTTGCCTATTTTCCCCCTTTTTTACCCCTACTATGGAATTTAAAATTCCATTTCCCAAAGAAACTTATAAAGATTGATTTTTTTCCCTGGGTTTTATATTTTTCATGAAAAGCAAATACAATCAAACACGCTGTAAGTTTGCGAAAAATGCATGCAATGAGAAAGGTTTGGTGGCTTATATTCCTTTGCAAGGAGAAGGGCTCGCCGAAATGTCGTCAACGGCGGTTGATAAAGTTAAACACTTGGCACGTCCGTCCTTGCATTAAAACTTTATAAAGCTATTATGAACTTGGTTTGCCTCAATGATCATTATTTGAACGTCAATAACCTTTTTAGGGAGATATTGGGTTCATTCTTATTGGAAACACGCAAAGCTTACCGGGTTTAGTTTTTTTTCCCCTTAAAAATTTTAAATATTTTAGCATCATGAGTTGGAAACTTAAGAAGTTCTTGAATTTAGATTTATTTGTCAAAAACTCAATCTGTAATAAATTTCCTCAAACCAAGTTCCCTTTTTCATAAGTTTAATTTTAACAATCATATATGATGAATATTTCCAAAATTTCAAAGATATTTAGAATGCAAAGAGTCAGTTTATAGTTTAAGCATGGAGGTTTGATAGATACAACATTAAAGATGGGCTGTTACATTGGTCTCATTGCCATGCAAGTTGATTGGTCTCATTGAATGTAGAAAAAGATTTTCATTAATGAGTTTATTGGTTTAATTTTTCCTTGATGTACATTCATTTTTTATATTTTCAACTAATGTACAAATGTTTCCAATTCATTTTTCAAAATCCTTTTGTTATATTTTTTAACGTTGTTCTTCTCATGTGTCGCACGGGTGCTATACTAGTTAATTATAAAGCCATCCTACCGAACCCGTTTACCCAACCCGAATCATAGCCCGCCCATTATCTGAAACCCAAATCCATAGCTAGCTACCGCACATGTGACCTGACCCGCCTATATAATGAAACTTAATTTCCTCAATATTTTTTTGCAAAGGAGAGCATTCGAACCACTCACCTAGTAGTTAAAGGCCAAGATCCTAGCCGCTAGACTACAGTTCATTCTTGTTTCTTTTATGTACCTATAACACTAGATTTTCACTCTGCATTGCAAGAGAGATTATCAAACAAACTTTGATTAAATCTTGATATATTTAATATCAAAAATTGTATAACCTTTTTGATTGTTGTGGTGAAATAGCAAAATAAGTAGAAGTAATAAATATGTTTTATCATAAATTTCAAAATACTTCTTTATATACTACATTTACAGTTGATTTAGCTGGACGACCATCATTGCCGCATATTAAAATTTTTAAACCACGGCGACTTGTTACCCTAGATACATCAACATAGAACTGTCCGTGACTAAAAACTGGTTTCTACAAAAACATACCAACATGAGACAGTGACTGACCTTGACTCTTATTGATGGTCATCGCATATGAGACCATTAATGAAAACTGTCTTCTTTGAAACATGAAGGGCAGCCGCACATCAGAAGGAGTTAATGAAAGCCACGGTATAAAATACTTTTCACCAGTATTTAATCCTTATAAAATCTTCACTTCAATAAGATGACTTCCGAGTCTTGTAACTAAAAGTCGTGTACCATTGCACAGTCCAGTAGAATGATCAATATTATGTATTAACATCACTGGAATGCTGACCTTCAAACATAATTCATGATTAGAAACTCTGGAGCATCTTATCCTATTTAAGAAGTCTGGTATGTAAAGATCCTGCATCAATTCACTGTTGGAATTAGACTTACACACCAAGTGCGAACTAAGATATGTTCTCACACCTGTTTGATTCTATGAAACCATATAGCTATTTACCCTTAGATCGGCATTATTAGCCAGAGCTAATATAGCTCTGCTATTTAAATAATTTGAATTACCGTAGTCCTTCGTGAAATTCGTGTATGTACTATTAACAACAACTACAATTGGATCACCAGAATACGAAATAAGTAGATCATCTGGAATATCAATGGTGGCATGACCATCACTAGATCCACCTAAAGTTCCATCACCAATACCTGCAATCCAATCAGAAAAATCCTTCAACTCCAAGCATTCATCTGGGGACTCCACCCACTGAAGTCATATATTTTTTGTCAATTGTAAAACTTTACAGTGATTCCACAAATTTGATGAGTTGATGGATGCATGAACCACAACTTGCCTACTACCCCTTGGAATAACTGGCAATATCTGTTAAAAATCACCACCAAAAACTATTTTTCCATCGAACGGCTGATCCTCACACATCGGATTATGGTCCTGCAAAACACCCGGCATTGTTCTGTCAAGTGTCTCAAAACAATACCTATGCATCATCAGAGCTTCATCCCAAATAATCAATTTTGCCTTTGCTATTAATTCAGCTAACGGACTACCTTGAGTAATATTGCAAGTAGAATGCTCATCTGGATTCAAAGGTATAGAAAATCTTTAATATGTGTAGTTCTACCACCCGAGAGAAGAAGAGATGCAATACCACTCGACGAGACGTTAAGAACAATATCACCTTTAGACCTAATAGCCGCTGATAAAGTTTTCCATATAAATGTCTTACCAGTGCCACCAGGACCATATAGAAAAAACATACCACCATCACCTACATTAACAGAATGTAAGATGGTATGATACATACCACACTGCTCGTCAGTGACCTGAGAAAGAAGCTGTTCATGTTCAACTGCCAAAGCAACTCTATCATATCGCAGCTCTTCATTTATCAAACTATTGCCCTCATCTGAAAAATAAACATCACCCAGAAATGGCATTGTAGGATAGTTACACAGACTTTTCCCTTTTTTACATAGCAATTTTTCAGTTTCCACGAGAGAAAAATTCCACAACTCATCCTCAGTCAGGCATAGGTCTAAACACCAACAAATAACTCAAAAATAAGCTATAATAGAAATAAACCAAGACTTTAAAATTAGATATTTAAAATGAGAGAAACAAAACTGAAACCTTAGGAATACAAAAAAGAATAAGACTATGTAGTTGTTCAAAAGCAAGTCGTTGATTGTACAGGACGTCATCTGACAAATAATGCTAACACATTTCCCAAATATATTCCGGCCTTGTAAGACAATCAGACAACAATAAGGTTGTAAATAATGTTCGCAGGGAGTGAGCTGATCCCCAATGACTCACCTCTGATATCCCATCTATAGACTCTCTATCGTCGTCGAACAGGCCTTGTGCATAACACACATCTCTAAATGTCTCATATCCATCATAAAACTTCAACTCTTCATAACTCATTGTTTCCTGAACAACATTTAAATGAGTTCTCAAATAGTACTTTTTCCCAGCACCAAGACACACGAAAAAAATTCTACCTACAGTGAAACGCTTCCTTAAACTTCTTTTCCAAACAAATTTCATCAGAAATTCTGCATAAATTAATTTCCTTGCCTCAAGGTACTTTTTATTGGCTTCCATCCATGCCAAGAATTTACTCTTATGAATAGATAATCGAGTGATTACCTCGTCAATAGAATCATCAGGAGAATAAAAAACATCTTGCTCATCAGGCAAATGAAATCCTAGGCGCCCAACAGACACATCTCTATAATGAATGTTAAACCCAAAGAGTAGCCAACCAACTTCGCACGCAGAAAATATACCTGTAGTCATAATACATGTCAATTTCGTCAATTTCTTTATCGGGACACCGTCAGAATGCTGGTATAAAGTAACAGTAACCCTGTTATTCCCCTTTTGATGTACTTAAAGAGATATTTGACTGACTTTACTAATTGCGTCATCCAACATTTATGTGCAGACTGTATTTCATTAAAAATAACAATTATGGGGAACCACAAACCAATTGTGCAGCATAATCCCATTTTTGTCCACCGTTCTATGATTATTTGGCCTCTTGTACACAGGATATCCACTGTCATTAATAGTTGTCAACTCAACAAATTTTTTCGGAAAGCAATTAGAACAACGACCATTGACCATCCACAGCGATTTTTTATTCAAATGTCCACATGGACCACGAACCATCAAATCTTTAACCAATTGGTAATACTTTTGCTTCAGAACTCTCGTATTATAAGGACCTGAGTTCCAAAATACAATTACTCCACAAACAGA